>VSMA01000090.1:0-11512 GCA_009194965.1 Coniochaeta sp. 2T2.1 | reverse complement strand
ACCCTAACCCTAACCCTAACCCTAACCCTAACCCTAACCCTAACCCTAACCCTAACCCTAACCCTAACCCTAACCCTAACCCTAACCCTAACCCTAACCCTAACCATAACCCTAACCCTGCCCTCACCCTAACCCTAACCCTCACCCTAACCCTCACCCTCACCCTCACCCTATCCGCTGCGCTTTGCTCTTTTCCTGCTATCGCTCGCTACGTTCGCTCCCGCTATTCAACCTTTGTCCTCACCCTGACCCTCTACCTCTACCTTTACTTCCACTTCTATTGTACCTTTTACTTTACCTCTACTAACCCTTCTACTTCAACTCTAACCCTTCCCTCTACCTATATTTTAATATTAACCTTCACTTTTACCTCTACTCCTACTGCTACTATTACTACTACTAGTATCTAATTCTTATCTTGTTCTACTACGCTTTACTATTTCCCTTCTATCGCTCCCTCTTACTCCTTTCTTACATTTGGTGGTTTTGGTTCTCGTTTTACATACCTTATAAATAATGGTATGTTCCGCTCAGCTACTCTTCTATTGTATTTCTCGACTTTATCGATACTTTACGGTTTGATAAATATCGTAACTTGAATACTCTAATCCTACCTTAACCGCTATTTTACCGTTCTGAAGATCAACTTGAATAATCTAATCTTCCCTTAACCGCTATTCTACCGTTTTAAATATCAACGTGAATCGTCTAATTTACCCTATCCGCTACCTTTACCGTTTGAAGAACCTAACTTGAATAATCTAACCGTACTTTAATTGCTACCCTATACCCTTATACTTGGTTCGTTTCCCTTCCACCCGCGCGTAGTACCCCAAATAACAACCCGTCATCTAGCCCTTCTAGCTGCCCTAACCGGTAACAAATCGTACACAGTCGGTTGCTCTCTACACCCCCCTAAACGATACGCCTCCCGAAACATAACCAACGCTCTGCTTCCCCGGCATAACCTGCTTCCTCTACGAACCTGTCGACCAGCTCAAAAGCTTTATCGCCAAACCGGAGCATGAACGCCACGTACAACCGCCACAACACTCCTTGATACTGGCAACTCGCCCTCGCGTCCCGTGTAAATCGCCCGGCCCCCCATTGCCTGGCTCGACCGGCTGGACAAAAACGCCGCGATCCCGGGTGACTCCTCCTCCCCTTCTCCATCTTCTCCCTCCCCGGCTTCCCCGTCTTCCCCGGACGACCTGTACGCCTGGCACACGTCGCACATAACCTCGCCCTCCTCGCAACCCGTCCGCACGTAACCGTCGACGGGGCCGTCCATGATTCGATCCAACACGACACGCCGGCAATCCCGGCCGGACACGAACTCCTGGATCCCCCGGTCGCACGCCTCCTTCCCCTCGGTTCCCTGCGTCTCTCCCTCGCCATGGACCCGGAACACGATCGCCTCGCTGGTACCACCGTCTCGCCCGCCGCGCCTCTCTAACCCGTGGGCTACAACCGCTCGTGCGTCGCTTTCTTATGGGCAATTGCCGATGGGATACACTACTTGCGTACACCCGACTTGATCTCAAACTTTGCCCGTCTTTGGCAAACGAGTACCACAAGCATATGCTTACTTAATCATTGGTGTTCACCTCTTGGACCAAGCCATGACTCCACAACCGCTCGTGCGTCGCTTTCTCATGGGCAATTGCCGATGGGATATACTACTTACGTACTCCCGACTTGATCTCAAACTTTGCCCGTCTTTGGCAAACGAGCACTACAATCATATGTCTCATTTTATTTTAACCCTTACGTTCATTTTCGTCTTCTATAAAATAATATACTTATTACGTAAGTTATAATACTTTCTAATATATTATATTATCTATTATATAGTACATGGTAATATATAATACACTGTAATATATAATATACTATAATATATTATTTACTGTAACATATAATATACTCTAATATATTCCTTCTACTAATTATATCTTAACCGTCTACTTCGTAAAACGTCCTTTCTAAATTAAACCTACGGGTTTTTAAAAAATATCGAATAGTATTACGTTTGTAACCGACAAGTAACCCTTTAATAACTTAGCTTCTTAAAAACCTTTATAACCTACACTTAGCTTTTATACAAATCAACCATCTCTGTCTACTCCCAGTACCTTCCTTGCTTATATGCTCTCCAAACGACCTCTTCCCATACCGCTAGCGCGTTTGTCCCGTTCGTGCCGTGGAAACGCCTGTTTCGACCGAGCCACCTCAAAAACTCCTCCTCGTCGCCCGGCTCCACCCCGAACAGCTCGCGGATGTACCCCCGCAAGCTCCCGCTCTTCATCACCATCAATACCACCGGCAGTACCTTGTCCGCGTACACGCACTCCCCACCGCCGCTGCTCTCCCTCGCTTCCCCGCACCAGTCCAGCGGCAGCTTGCACTTGTAGCAGCATGCTAGCTCTCCAAACGTCAACCTCTTGCGCACCTCCACATACCTGTCCCTCTCCACAACCCTGCACCACTTCCCCTGCTCTCTGTGCCGCGGCTGGTCCGGCACGCTCTCCAGCAGCAGCCCCTTCTGGTGCCGCCGGACGTGACAAACCGCACACTCGTCCGCCACTTCGTCCAACCAGCGCAGCAACGTCTTCACCCGCCGTCCCTCCTCCTGTCCGAACGCCTTCCAAATGTCCCCCGCCCCCCTCGGCCTCTCGCCGCCGCCGTCCCCCACCGCTTCCGGACCGCTGCAGTGATCGCACCTCTCGGCCCCCGCTAAGCTCGCGCACGTCTCCCCCGACACTCCGTCCGCGAACGCGGATATCACTGCGCGGCGGCAGTCCGGTGTCGCCGTAAACGCCGCCATCTGCGTCTGGTTGACCAAGTTGACGAAGTCGCAGTGCCGGTCTTGTCTGGGCGGCTGTCCGTCGTGTACCACGACCGACTCCACCACCTCGCCTGCTCGTCGTGCGCCGCGGCCCGTCTGCTGTATAAAGTCGACCAGCCCGTACGGCTGCCCCATGTGCACGACCGCCACGATGCCTTCGATGTCGATCCCCGTCCCTAAGCCGGTCGTCGCTGTGATCCACCGGTGGCTCTGACCGCTGGCCCACGCCTCTCTGACCTCGCGGTTCCGCTGCTCTGGCATGCCGCTGTGGTGGAAGTCGCACCCGAGCTCCTCGGCCAAGCTCTCGCTCGCCGTTGTCGAACGGCAGTATATGACGCCCTTCTGCCCGCCCACCATGCGCCCGCCCATCTGACGCGCAACGTCGGCCGTCCGCCCCGCCACCGCTCCCTTACCCGGCTTGACCTGCTCCACCCGGTACCGACAGTTGAGCTTTGCCGTTCGATCGCGCACCATCACCGCGGACGATGCCAACATGAGCTCGCGAAACCATTCTTCCAGCACTACCGGCATCGTGGCCGTCAGCATCACCAGCGAGCATCCGAACCGGTGCAAGCTCTTCAGCTCTTCCAGCTTCGGCCGGTATCCGGCGTCGGTCATCACGGTGTGGCACTCGTCCACGAAAATACGCCTGAGCAGCCCTGCGCTCATAAAGCCGTCCGCGTAAGCCGTGAATTCCGGTGTCGCTATCAAGTCGGCACTGGCCACGACCATCCTTGCCGCCCGCTGCACCCCGTCACGCCCCGCGCTGAGCGATGGCCTGTAGCGGATGCAGTCGACCCCCATGCTTGTTGCCCGCTCGACCAAGTCCTCCATTAGCGACACGAACGGCACTACGACTATGCTCATGCCAGTGCTGGCCATCACCGCGGGGACCATAAACAGTATGCTCTTGCCTGCGCCGGTCGGGAGCACGCTGATCATCGACTCCTTCGGGCCCAGCTGCATGATGGCTCTCATGCTTTCGGCCTGCTTCTCCGACCTCCATGTCGCCTCTGGTCCTAGCACTGCCCGAAGCCCGGCTGTCAGTTCCGCTTCATCGACCGTGTCCGCGCTGATGCCGACCGCTCTGGCCCGCTTCTCGGTCACCGCGACCGAGTCCTGTGTCGCCCTCTTTCGCTTCAAATCATTCGTCGGCTCTTCGCTGTTTAAAAACTGATGCCACAGACCGCTGATCTCCCGGAACGTCGCTATCATCTCTGGCTGTAGCCTGCCCGGAAAGCCGATGTGCACTGCGTAATGCTGACGCGCGACTCTGGTCCCGTGCGTCGCCTGCAAGTCCCAAATGATGTTCCAGCTGCCGCCAACGTCCACGGGCTCCCCCGTGAGCGGGTCGATGTCCACATCGTCGTCTCCGTCATCATCCCCCGCGCTCGCCTCCGCCTGCCGCATCGCAAGCCCTCGGATCCGTCGGCCAATCTCGATTGCGATCGGCCGATATCGTGCCACGCCGATCCGCACTCCGGTGCCCGACTGCAGCATTCGTGCCATCGCCGCGCTGAGCTGCGCCGTCTCCCACACGCGGGAGTCGCCGTCTCTCCACAAGTGCTCTAGCTGCTCTCCGTGTGGCTCGGGCAGCTTGCAGTGACGCCGTAGCATCCTCTCGAACGGCAGCAGCCATGCGATGTACGCGACCATCATGCGCCCGATGTGGTCCGGCAAAAACCTCGCAACCTTGCGTCCGTTGTCTCGCAGTGCCTTCATCTTGTCGCGGTCGGTGACAATCATGACTTGCCCGTCCAGCACGAACAAGTTGCGAATGAGCTGCCACGAGTCGCAGTGCCGCAGCGTCATCAGCTCTGGCCCACGTCCCGGCTGGCCCCCCCATATGTGCGTGAGTACCATCAGCGTTTCCTTGAATATGCGAAGCCGACGGAGCCACCGTTTGGCGCCGTGGAGCTTCCATCGGTTCCTTGCTGCGTCCCATACCGACGGACCCATCAGCCGCATCACCTTGCCCGGTCCTGCGTCAAGCCACTTGTTCTGCGGGTTGGTCGCGAACGACTGGCCGGCGCCAACTCTGACCATGTTGTCGGTGATACGCTTCATGTCCAGCCCTTTGCTGACTCCGGGCCACGAACCCGCCATCATTCCATCGAGCAACGTCTCGCCGCTCATTACGAGCTTGCGCGCCGTACGTTTAAAGTCCTCGATCGCAATGCCTTCTCCATTATGGAACAATGTACGCTCGTCGTCTGACCAACGTACCGTCGGCTGTCCGCCCATCAGCTGCCTCCAGCCCTTGCCGTACGCCATCCAGCCAATGACTGTGCTCGTGACCGTGTGCGTGCCGATGACCATCCACTTTGCGAGCTCCCCCTGAAACGCAAGCACAGCCTCTACGTCTACCTCGTCCAGCTCTCTCGACTGACCCTCGAATCCGGCCTCCAAAAAAAACAGCCGCGACCACCACAGCACACCTGCAAGCAGCCCCGTATACAAATGCGGCTCTGTATAGCCCAGCGGCCGAGTTGTAATGCCCAGCGCTGCGCAAAAACACAATAGCGGATTTGCGTACACTCTGCCGCCGACCTTCTGCTTGATGGAAGCAACCATGAACAAAAACACCGCTCGATCAAGCTCCTCGGTCGCCTTGCTCTCTGCCGTCGGCTCGTCCCTCTCGGCCGCCTCGTCATCGTCCATCCCTTCGTCCTCATCTCCATCGTCTTCTTCTCCGTCTTCTCTGTCGCTGAAATATCCGCTGTCCTGACCGCAGCTTTCCGCTTGGTCCAGTTCATACATCACGTCTCCCAGCAAGCTCCACTGTTCGTCTGTAAAGCTGACGGCCCATTGCTCAAACGCCTGCTCGCGCCCCGCCCGATGTGACCGCAAGCAGAAGCCCAAGTAGCGCTGGCCGACTGACTTGTACTTGTTCATCGACGCCTCCTTGCCTTTACGACCAAACGGCACACCGGCGGTGGTTGTTGACGATATCCCGGCGAGCCACTGCAGCGTCTCGATCGGCACGCTGTCTAACCTCCAGCAGCATCGTTCCACCTCTCGGTCGAAGCTTCCTGCCAGCTGTGCCAAACGCGTCCGCTCTCGAAGCACATCTTCATCCTCGGCCTGCTGCCACCGGCTTTTCGCCTCCTTTGCCTTAATCCACTCGGCGGCTCTGTATACTTCGAGCTTGTCTCTGCTGCCGAAATGCCGTACCCAGCCCACCCTCTTCACCCAAGCCGAATCGCGGTCTAAGCCCTGCTCAACGTCGCCTTGTCGAAGCCGTGCCTTGTCCTCAGCTTCCAATTCTGCCGCAAACTCTGCAATCATCTTCTCCGCCGTGCTTTTGCTCACGCCGGACTCGGCACCTTCATCGACCTCGCCAATACCGTCCTTGACAATCCAATATCGTGCGTACCGTCTTTGCGACCACATCCATGACTGCAGCTCCACCTTTGTCCAGCGCGGCTCGCCTTCCCCTGCCACGTGGCTCGCCGTCCTCCAATGTCGTGTAGCGTGGTCTCTCGAAGTCGTCAAAAAGCGGCATTTCGCGCAGCTAAAGCCATGCAGCAGTCGTAGCTTTTCTACTGGCCTCGTACCATCTGGTGGTAATGCGACCGTCAATGGATCGTTAAATTGCATTGTGCCGTGGTAGTTTACAATATCCTTCAGCATCTGGCCTTTGACTTGATGAGTGCGGAAGTGGCCCTCTATGCCGTTGTTGTCGGGTCGAACAGCATTGTCGCACAGTCGGCATATTAGCATATTATGCTCTTCATTAATCATGACAATCTTGTCCATGATGATCTCTATACGTAGTTAACTTTATGATATTGTTGCCGACTAGCTTTTCAACCAAATCCTCACACTCGAATATTATTATTAAAGCGCGTCGCTGCAATTGAGCTTTTCTTCTTTGGTCACCACGCGCATCCTGGACGTGAACCCTTGCCGCCATCTTTAGCTGTCAAATTAAACTCTCGCCGCGGCTCTAACCTGAGAACTATCGTTATGAGCCTTTTACACTTCTGGTACTGACTATGCAAGTCAATATCAATTGCCTTAAACACTGCAATCCTTTACGGCGTATGTAAGCCATTTTCTTCAACATACTAACCGTTTTGCTGTTGCAATTGCTGTCGCTGTCGTTGCGCACTCTGGATTGTTGGGGTTAAGCTGGACCCACCCTAGATATTCTGAACCAATAAGCGTGCCGTCTTGGTGCCAAACGTTTTGGACCGAATGCACGGGCCAACTTTTTCATTTTGGTGGTCGTTTTGGACCAAAACGCCCGTGAATAGTGCCTAGATCTAACACCATATAACGAAAATTCCGAAACCTAATTTCGATAATCCTTATCTTGCCCTCTAGTTCTTACATTTACTTCCTCTAACTAATGCATTATAACTCCTATTTAACCCCATTTCGTGAACCTATCTACGACTTAAACCTACAACCTGTCACGGGACTGTCAGGCTGAGAGCGGAGTAAGGCTAAACAGATGGTATTTGCTACGGACAGACTCAATCCCGTGGTTGCGGGCAGGCTGATGATAAGACGTAGCTCGAAGAGCTACAAAATATAATGGACAGAATCAATATAAAGATATTTCTTTGTCGCGGGCCCGCACTAGGCCTACCACGTGACAGGGTCACGTGGCTCAATTACCTGGGGCCTCAGCGCCGTGACAGTACTCCCCTCCTCTAGGGCGGAGCTCCGACGACGCAGTTACGGTCTGGGCTTGTTCGGGTACCGGCGGTGAAAGTTGCGGACGATCTCCTGTGCGTTCTCCAGGTGCTCGGCGGGTGCTTCGGTGGGATCGTCGTATCCAACCCACTTGACAGTATACTTTAACCGAGGGCCGCCCCGGCCTCTCCTCTCCCAGCGGGAGTCCAGGATGTCCTCGACCTCGAATTCTTCGATGCCGTCCACCTCCACTGGGGGAGGAGGAGCATGGCACTGACCAGGCAAGGGATCGGTGGCAGCGGGTCGGAGCAGGCTGACATGAAAGACAGGGTGTATCCTCATAGACGCAGGCAGCTCCAGACGGTAGGCATACGGGCTGACGACTTCGGCGATCCTGAACGGTCCGAGTAGTTTCCAGTCGAGCTTCTTCTGCGGTCGGGCAGTCTTAATATTGCGGGCGTCTAGCCACACTTCCTGGCCTTCTTGGTAACGGCGGGCAGGTCTCCTTTTCCGGTTGGCGTACTCCTCTTGGCGGGCTTGGGCGAGACAGATCTCGGATTGCAGGTACTCGTGGATCGTTTTCATCTTGAGGACCAACTCCTCAGAGTCGCGAGCGGCGCGCTGTGGTCCAGGCTGTACAGGTTCGAATCCTAGGCGGGGGTGGAAGCCGTAATTGGCGAAGAACGGTGTCGTGCCGGTGCTCTCGTTGATGGCGTTATTCAGGGCGAACTCGGCAAGGGGTAGCCATCTCGACCAGTCGTCTTGGAGGTAAGAGACCTGACCACGCAGGTACTGTTCCAGGAAAGCGTTCGCGATCTCGGTCTGGCCATCTGTCTCCGGGTGGTATGCAGTCGATAGCAGGGCTTTGATTCCTAGGCGGCGGATCAGGTGCCTCCAGAACGCGGACACGAATTGGGCTCCACGGTCGGAAACAATTGTCTTGGGGAGGCCATGTATCTTCCAGACATGCTTGGTGTACAGGCGGGCGACTTCCTCGGCATCACAGGTTCCTTTGCAAGCTATGAAGTGCTTCATCTTCGTCAGACGGTCTACTACGACGAGGATCGCGTCGTACCCATCGCTTTCGGGTAGGTGTGTGATGAAGTCCATGGAGATATCCTGCCAGGCTCGGTCGGGAATCGGTAAAGGTTTGAGTACCCCCTGGCGTGCTTCTCTGGAGACGGTGCTTCGCTTGCAGGTGTGGCAGTTTCTGACCCATCGCTCGATATAGGATAGCATACCCGGCCAGTAGTATTCTCTCGAAATGGCCTCGTAAGTTCTCGCTCGGCCCATGTGTCCGGTGACCGGGCTCTCGTGGTACGAGCGTACAAGCTCAGCGAGCAGTTCTTGATGTTCAGGGGCGTACAGCCGGTCTCGATAGTACAGGTATCCGTGTCTGTTCTCGCACTCGGCTAGGGTGATACGCGGGTGGCGGGCGTGGTTCTCCTCTAGGGCCTTCAGTATGGACCGTAGTGTTTCGTCGGACTCGTACCCTTGTTCGAACAGTGCTTTCACCGGTGGGGGCAGTAACGGAGCAGTTCTCTCTCGTGAGCGGACGGGGCGGACTGGCTCAGGGTCTGGTTCCGTGGCTGCGGTCTCTGGTCTCCTTGTGCTTGAGCGTGTCGTAGCTCTTAGCTGTACTGGTTCCTCTGTGAATCTGACTCGTCTCTTGCTGGGCGGGGTGGGTTCCTCGAAGTTGTGGCTCTTCAGTACTACCTGGCTCTGGTGTAGCAGGCGCTCATCTCCCTCCTTCGGGAGGTCCTCTGACCTCCTGGTCAGAGCGTCAGGCTTCGCTCCTTGTTTGCCGGGACGGTAAGTAATCTTGAAGTTGAACCTGGAGAGGAATTCGGACCAGCGGGCTTGTCTGCGGTTCAGGAGTTTCGTCGTCGTGAAGTATTCTAGGTTCCGGTGGTCTGTAATGACCTTGATCGGGGAGCTCGTTCCCTCCAGTTCCGGGCGCCATTCCTCGAAACAGCGAATAATTGCCAGGAGTTCCTTATCGTAGATCTCGTAGTTACACTCCGTTACCGAGTGCTTCTTTGAGAAGAAAGCAACAGGCCGTAAAATGCCGTCATCGCCGTACTGCGATAGCACACCGGCCGACACGAAATCGGAAGCGTCGGTTTCCAAGATGATCTCTCTTTCCCAATCGAACGGGGCCAGGACGGGCGCGGTCGTGAAAGCAGTCTTCAGTCGGTTGAATGCCTCTTCGCAGTTCTTATCCCAGTTGAACTTCACCCCCTTCTTAGTGAGGTTGACTAGCGGGGCGATGATCTTCGAGAACCCTTGGATGAAGCGTCGGTAGAAGTTCCCGAAGCCGATAAAGGCTTGTACATCGGTCAGGCAGGCGGGCGTTTTCCAGTTGACGATCGTCTCGATCTTCTTCGGGTCCATCTGGATTCCTTCTCGGCCCACGATCACTCCGAGGAAGGTGGTCTTGTCCTGGAAGAACTCGCACTTCTGGATCTTGGCGTACAAGCCGGCTTCTCGCAGGGCCGCGAGGACCTTCCTTACATGAGCGATGTGCTCCTTTCTCGTGCGACTGTAAATCAGGATATCATCTAGGTAGGCTGTGCAGAAAACGTCTAGGTACTCTCGCAGGGTGTCGTTAATAAACCTCTGGAAGGTTGCTGGCGCTGCGGTCAGGCCGAACGGCATAACGAGTGACTCGAACAGGCCGAACCGGGTACGGAAAGCCGTCAGG
This sequence comes from Coniochaeta sp. 2T2.1, assembly GCA_009194965.1. Lineage (NCBI taxonomy): Eukaryota > Fungi > Ascomycota > Sordariomycetes > Coniochaetales > Coniochaetaceae > Coniochaeta > Coniochaeta sp. 2T2.1. The sequence goes on along the minus strand of VSMA01000090.1, from coordinate 1,316 downwards.
TATTCTTGTCCTTCCTTGATACGGATGTTGTTGAACGCAGAGATAATGTCGATCTTCGTGTAGTACATCATCCCTTTCAAGTTGCTGAGGGATTCCTTCGTTAGCGGCAGGGGGTAGCGGTCCTTGACGGAGATGTTGTTCAGCGCACGGTAGTCCACACAGAAGCGGAGTCCTCCTCCTGGTTTCTTGACGAAGAGTACTGGCGAGGCAGCAGGAGACGAGCTGGGTCGGATGAAGCCTTTCTTTAGGTTATCCTCAAGCCATTCCTTAAGGGCCCTCAGCTCGTCGCGGGACATCGGGTACAGAGGTCCAAAGGGCGGTGTCGCTCCCTCAATAAGCTTGATCTCGTGGTCGTACCGACGGTGTGGCGGTAGCTTGTCTGCTTCCTTCGGGGAAAAGACGTCACGGAAGTCTCGAAGCTCTAGTGGCAGTAGTTCTTCCAGGTCCGGTGCGTCGTGTTGGCTAAGCTGTTGTTCTATGTCTTCTATGGTGACAGAAAACATCTGGTAGTTCCTTCGGGCGTACGCTGAGCAGGCTCGCATTGAAACTTCTGCGATATCCATGTGTTCTAGTCCGGTGGGGCGGGGCGGTAGGTAGGTCGGGCGGTCTCTTTTCGGCACGTCGTGCAATGCTCTGATCTTGGACGGGCGGGCGGGGGTGTTGCAGTTCTTCTGGCAGTACTGGCTGTCAAAGGTGAAGGTATGGCTGGCGAACCCGACCCTCGGGTCGTGTTCCTTTAGCCATGGCATTCCTAGTATGACGGGGTAATACGCTAGCTGCGTGACGTATAGTCTGATCTCTTTCTCGAAGTGGTCCTCAATCCTCAGGCTGGTGATAACATAGTGGGTGACCTTCCCACTCTCGGATTCTCGGCCGTCAAAGACCTCCAGGGCGAACGGTCTCTTCAGTTTCTTTAGCGGGAGCTCGTGGCTCTCGGCCCAGCTCTGGTCAACAAATCCCTTTCCTTCGGCGCCAGAGTCGGCTAAGGCGTAGGTAGGCAGTTTCCGGTCTCCTAATTCCAGGGTGGCGGGTAATATCATTAGGTGGGATCTCATGTCCTCTTCTTCGCGGACCGAGAGACCCTTGACGGCGGCAGCAGAGATCTTCAGCGTTCTTAGTGCGCGGTTCGGTTGGTGTCGTGTTGTGCGCTCTATTAGGAGGCCTTGTGTGCCGACTTAACGACAGGGCTCGCTCCGTTTTCCCGAGGACCTTCATGCTCGGCTGCGGGCTGCGGGATCTGGACAGAGGGCACAAGCTGGCGGGGGAACACGGAAACGGGGCCACTCTGGCCTTGTAGGCGGGAGCGAGTATCGGGG
>VSMA01000089.1:0-11726 GCA_009194965.1 Coniochaeta sp. 2T2.1 | reverse complement strand
CAATTACCTGGGGCCTCAGCGCCGTGACACTCCCTCCCGGCGTCCGTCAGATCTACGGCTTCCCGCTCTTCGTTACTACGTTGTACTAGCGCCGCGGCGGCTGTAGGGACTACAGGCTGGCGAGCCCGCGTAGGGGTAGTAGGCTGGCGAGGCGCAGGGAGTTCTACCTCGTAGTCTTTAAGGCGCCTAGGCAAGCGGGTACGGCGCCGGGGGCGATCTAGCGCAGGGAGTCTGGCGGGTACGGGCTCTTCTTCGGCTTCTTGTTTACCCGGTTCCGGCTCGGGGGGGTCGCCAGGCTTAGGGGCAGGCTGCTTAGCGGTATCAGGATCAACGCTACCAACGTATATAACATCGCCAATACGAGTAGCCTCACGGTCTTGATCGGAGGTATAGAGGTCGAGGAAGCCCGTTATCTGCTCTTGTAACTGCTATAGTATAGGGAGAACCTTACCAAACCGTAGGTAAGTATTACTTTCGAAACGCTTCGTCAGGCGATAAAGTGGGTGTAGTAGGGCAGCTAGTTCGGTTAGCACTTGCTAGTCCTTATCGTAGTAGAAAACAATTAATAGAAAAGCCTACGTTGCGGCGGAAGTCCAGAGATCGAAGGAGACGTGGACCTTAGACTGCCGAGCTTGTAATCCCTGTATAATTGCCTGTACGCGGTAAGTATAATAGTCTACTATCCAGTTCTTGACTGTTTTGCCAGTTTCCGGTAGTAAAGTTGTATTAGTTTCGTTCCCTCGGCAAACAAGGCGTCGGAATGCCGGCTTTTGTACAACGTTGAAGCTCAGGTCGGCGTTAACGATCAGCCGTAAGAGGTCGCTTTTGAAGAGGACGGCGGCTACGTAGGTTATTCCGCCTCGTTGTTGGATCTGGGAGACGATCGAGGGCGTAGTAGTAGACTCCGCGGCGCGAGGATTCTTATTGTGACGGGCGGTAAGGTACCGGCCTGCCGATAAGGTAGCTTCTGATATAAAGAGAAAATACTTACGACGCTCGTTATACTGTTTACAAGCCCAGTAAATATCGCCGAGTATATTACCCTTTATCTTGACTAACGACTAGTAATAGTCTGTAATCCAGGACTATCTGTAGCGCCGAGTATAAAGCTATACCTCGAGAATATACTCGCCGCGCCCTGGCTGTCACGGGACTGTCAGGCTGAGGGCGGAGTAAGGCTAAACCGATGGTATTTGCTACGGACAGACTCAATCCCGTGGTTGCGGGCAGGCTGATGATAAGACGTAGCTCGAAGAGCTACAAAATATAATGGACAGAATCAATATAAAGATATTTCCTTGTCGCGGGCCCGCACTAGGCCTACCACGTGACAAGGTCACGTGGCTCAATTACCTGGGGCCTCAGCGCCGTGACAGTACTCCCCTCCTCTAGGGCGGAGCTCCGACGACGCAGTTACGGTCTGGGCTTGTTCGGGTACCGGCGGTGAAAGTTGCGGACGATCTCCTGTGCGTTCTCCAGGTGCTCGGCGGGTGCTTCGGTGGGATCGTCGTATCCAACCCACTTGACAGTATACTTCAACCGAGGGCCGCCCCGGCCTCTCCTCTCCCAGCGGGAGTCTAGGATGTCCTCGACCTCGAATTCTTCGATGCCGTCCACCTCCACTGGGGGGGGAGGAGCGTGGCACTGACCAGGCAAGGGATCGGTGGCAGCGGGTTGGAGCAGGCTGACATGAAAGACAGGGTGTATCCTCATAGACGCAGGTAGCTCCAGACGGTAGGCATACGGGCTGACGACTTCGGCGATCCTGAACGGTCCGAGTACTTTCCAGTCGAGCTTCTTCTGCGGTCGGGCAGTCTTAATATTGCGGGCGTCTAGCCACACTTCCTGGCCTTCTTGGTAACGGCGGGCAGGTCTCCTTTTCCGGTTGGCGTACTCCTCTTGGCGGGCTTGGGCGAGACAGATCTCGGATTGCAGGTACTCGTGGATCGTTTTCATCTTCAGGACCAACTCCTCAGAGTCGGGAGCGGCGCGCTGTGGTCCAGGCTGTACAGGTTCGAATCCTAGGCGGGGGTGGAAGCCGTAATTGGCGAAGAACGGTGTCGTGCCGGTGCTCTCGTTGATGGCGTTATTCAGGGCGAACTCGGCAAGGGGCAGCCATCTCGACCAGTCGTCTTGGAGGTAAGAGACCTGACTACGCAGGTACTGTTCCAGGAAAGCGTTCGCGATCTCGGTCTGGCCATCTGTCTCCGGGTGGTATGCAGTCGATAGCAGGGCTTTGATTCCTAGGCGGCGGATCAGGTGCCTCCAGAACGCGGACACGAATTGGGCTCCGCGGTCGGAAACAATTGTCTTAGGGAGGCCGTGGATCTTCCAGACATGCTTCGTGTACAGGCGGGCGACTTCCTCGGCATCACAGGTTCCTTTACAAGCTATAAAGTGCTTCATCTTCGTCAGACGGTCCACTACGACAAGGATCGCGTCGTACCCATCGCTTTCGGGCAGTTGTGTGATGAAGTCCATGGAGATATCCTGCCAGGCTCGGTCGGGGATCGGTAGGGGTTTGAGTACCCCCTGGCGTGCTTCTCTGGAGACGGTGATTCGCTTGCAGGTGTGGCAGTTTCTGACCCATCGCTCGATATAGGATAGCATACCCGGCCAGTAGTATTCTCTCGAAATGGCCTCGTAAGTTCTCGCTCGGCCCATGTGTCCGGTAACCGGGCTCTCGTGGTACGAGCGTACAAGCTCAGCGAGCAGTTCTTGATGTTCAGGGACGTACAGCCGGTCTCGATAGTACAGGTATCCGTATCTGTTCTCACACTCGGCCAGGGTGATACGCGGGTGGCGGGCGTGGTTCTCCTCTAAGGCCTTCAGTATAGACCGTAGTACTTCGTCGGACTCGTACCCTTGTTCGAACAGTGCTTTCACCGGTGGGGGCAGTAACGGAGCAGTTCTCTCTCGTAAGCGGACGGGGCGGACTGGTTCAGGGTCTGGTTCCGTAGCTGCGGTCTCTGGTCTCCTTGTGCTTGAGCGCGTCGTGGCTCTTAGCTGTACTGGTTCCTCGAAGTTGTGGCTCTTCAGTACTACCTGGCTCTGGTGTAGGAGGCGCTCATCTCCCTCCTTCGGGAGGTCCTCTGACCTCCTGGTCAGAGCGTCAGGCTTCGCTCCTTGTTTGCCGGGACGGTAAGTGATCTTGAAGTTGAACCTGGAGAGGAATTCGGACCAGCGGGCCTGTCTGCGGTTCAGGAGTTTCGTCGTTGTGAAGTATTCTAGGTTCCGGTGGTCTGTGATGACCTTGATCGGGGAGCTCGTTCCCTCCAGTTCCGGGCGCCATTCCTCGAAACAGCGAATAATTGCTAGGAGCTCCTTATCGTAGATCTCGTAGTTGCACTCCGTTACTGAGTGCTTCTTTGAGAAGAAGGCAACAGGCCGTAAAATGCCGTCATCGCCGTACTGCGATAGCACACCGGCCGACACGAAATCGGAAGCGTCGGTTTCCAAGATAATCTCTCTTTCCCAATCGAACGGGGCCAGGACGGGAGCGGTCGTGAAAGCAGTCTTCAGTCGGTTGAATGCGTCTTCGCAGTTCTTATCCCAGTTGAACTTCACCCCCTTCTTAGTGAGGTTGACTAGCGGGCCGATGATATTCGAGAACCCTTGGATGAAGCGTCGGTAGAAGTTCCCGAAGCCGATAAAGGCTTGCACATCGGTCAGGCAGGCGGGCGTTTTCCAGTTGACGATCGTCTCGATCTTCTTCGGGTCCATTTGGATTCCTTCTCGGCCTACGATCACTCCGAGGAAGGTGGTCTTATCCTGGAAGAACTCGCACTTCTGGATTTTGGCGTACAAGCCGGCTTCTCGCAGGGCCACGAGGACCCTCCTTACGTGAGCGATGTGCTCCTTTCTCGTGCGACTGTAAATTAGGATATCATCTAGGTAGGCTATGCAGAAAACGTCTAGGTATTCTCGTAGGGTATCGTTAATAAACCTCTGGAAGGTTGCTGGCGCTGCGGTCAGGCCGAACGGCATAACGAGTGACTCAAATAGGCCGAATCGGGTACGGAAAGCCGTTAGGTATTCTTGTCCTTCCTTAATGCGGATGTTGTTGAACGCAGAGATAATATCGATCTTCGTGTAGTACATCATCCCTTTCAGGTTACTGAGGGATTCCTTCGTTAGCGGCAGGGGGTAGCGGTCCTTAACGGAGATGTTGTTCAGCGCACGGTAGTCCACATAGAAGCGGAGTCCTCCTCCTGGTTTCTTGACGAAGAGTACTGGTGAGGCAGCAGGAGACGAGCTGGGTCGGATGAAGCCCTTCTTCAGGTTATCCTCAAGCCATTCCTTAAGGGCCCTCAGCTCGTCGCGGGACATCGGGTATAGAGGTCCAAAGGGCGGTGTCGCTCCCTCAATAAGCTTGATCTCGTGGTCGTACGGACGGTGTGGCGGTAGTTTGTCTGCTTCCTTCGGGGAAAAGACGTCACGGAAGTCTCGAAGCTCTGGTGGCAGTAGTTCGTCCAGGTCCGGTGCGTCGTGTTGGCTAAGCTGTTGTTCAATGTCCTCTATAGTGACAGAAAACATCTGGTAGTTCCTTCGGGCGTACGCTGAGCAGGCTCGCGTAGAAACTCTCGCGATATCCATGTGTTCTAGTCCGGTGGGACGGGGCGGTAGGTAGCTCGGGCGGTCTCTTTTCGGCACGTCGTGCAATGCTCTGATCTTGGACGGGCGGGCCGGGGTGTTGCAGTTCTTCTGGCAGTACCGGCTGTCAAAGGTGAAGGTATGGCTGGCGAACCCGACCCTCGGGTCGTGTTCCTTTAGCCATGGCATTCCTAATATGACGGGGTAATACGCTAGCTGCGTGACGTATAGTCTAATCTCTTTCTCAAAGTGGTCCTCAATCCTCAGGCTGGTGGTGACATAGTGGGTGACCTTCCCACTCTCGGATTCTCGGCCGTCAAAGACCTCCAGGGCGAACGGTCTCTTCAGTTTCTTCAGTGGAAGCTCGTGGCTCTCGGCCCAGCTCAGGTCAACAAATCCCTTTCCTTCGGCGCCAGAATCGGCTAGGGCATAGGTGGGCAGTTTCCGGTCTTCTAATTCCAGGGTGACGGGTAATATCATCAGGTGGGATCTCATATCCTCTTCTTCGCGGACCGAGAGACCCTTGGCGGCGGCAGCAGAGATCCTCAACGTTCTTGGTGCGCGGTTCGGTTGGTGACGTGTTGTGCGCTCTGTAGGAGCCTGTGTGCGACTTAACGCAGGCTCGCTCCGTTTACCGAGACCTCAATGCTCGGCCGCGGGCTGCGGGATCTGGACGAGGACGAGCCGGCGGGGGATCCGGGACGGGCCACTCTGGCTTGCAGGCGGGCGCGAGTATCGGGGTGGGGGCAATCGGCAACGCGGTGGCTCTTTGAACCGCAACGGAAGCATTCTCCTCTCTCTCGTCGGCTCCCAGGGACGAACCGTGACCCTCGCTGCGTGCTGAGGTCCATGGGCTCGCCGTGTTCGGCCCTCGTCTCCGGTCCCTTCGCGGGTGGGGAGGTGGTCCGCGGCCGGTTGGCGCTCGGGGCCGCGGCGGTGTAAGATCTTCCGGGGGTCAGCATGGGTTGGTTAAAGCGTTGACGGCGGTTTTCTAGATTCTGCAGGAAGGCGGCGTACTGGTGGTACTCCCGACTGGGCGGCTCGTGGTGAAGCAGCATACTGCGCAGTTCCCGGGAGATGGCTTGTTCCAGGAGCGTCGGTAGGGCTTCTTCGGACATCTGTCCCTCGAGGGCGAGGCGCTGGAATTCAGCGAAGAACGTGCTGAAGTCCTTGTTTGACTGGCGCAGGCGGAAGAGATCGTTTCGGGCATTGTTGACGAGGTTCGGGTCTCCAAAGGCGCGGTCCAGCTGGTCCAGGATCTTGTCGTAGTCAGAAAGCTGACAGACGCCTTCCTTGACGTGCGGGAGGATCTGGGCATAGGCAGGGCCCTTCAGCCGGTTGGTGACGTAGGCCATACGGCTCTGGGGTGTGGGGAAGCGGTCGCGATTAGCCTTCATCTTCTCGTGTATCTGGGAGACGAAACGGCGTAGATCCTTGCGTTCTCCTTCGAACTTGTCCGGGTCAGGGAGTCTCTCGGACAGGCGGTGGGAGCCATTTGACTGTGTGTCGACGGGGGTGTTGGTTCCGGGAGTAGTGACGAGTGCCGGTACGGTTACGGTAGCGGTCTGCGACTTAGCTCGGTGTTCGGCGAGGGCTCGTCCTGCTTTGGCTTCGATAAGAAGATCCCGGAGCTTATCCAGTTCCTTTTCCTGATAGTTGACGACTGCGTTGGAGCTCGTTAGCTCCTTCTGTAGGCGCTGGGTTTCCTCTTCTAGTTCCAAAATCCTCTGGCCTTGCTGTTCGATCTTGGCGTAGACTTCCTGGTCGTCGGTCTCCTTCCGGGCGATGTAGTCGTAAGCGAGGCGGAAATACTCGTACCATTGGGAAATGTGGCCAATCACGTGGGCGGCAAAGGACTCGTCGTCTTCCGGTAGGAACGGTGGTAGCGGGCGGTTCGCCATTGCAGCAGTAGTAATGGCGGTAGGGGTAGGAGCTACGTAATGTCACGGGAGTGTCAGGCAGGGAGCAGAGTAAGGCTTATGAGATAATATTTGCTACGGACAGACTCGATCCCGTGGTTGCGGGCAGGCTGAATGACAGGACGTAGCTCGAAGAGCTACAAAATATAATGGACAGAATCAATATAAAGATATTTCCTTGTCGCGGGCCCGCACTAGGCCTACCACGTGACAAGGTCACGTGGCTCAATTACCTGGGGCCTCAGCGCCGTGACACTCCCTCCCGGCGTCCGTCAGATCTACGGCTTCCCGCTCTTCGTTACTACGTTGTACTAGCGCCGCGGCGGCTGTAGGGACTACAGGCTGGCGAGCCCGCGTAGGGGTAGTAGGCTGGCGAGGCGCAGGGAGTTCTACCTCGTAGTCTTTAAGGCGCCTAGGCAAGCGGGTACGGCGCCGGGGGCGATCTAGCGCAGGGAGTCTGGCGGGTACGGGCTCTTCTTCGGCTTCTTGTTTACCCGGTTCCGGCTCGGGGGGGTCGCCAGGCTTAGGGGCAGGCTGCTTAGCGGTATCAGGATCAACGCTACCAACGTATATAACATCGCCAATACGAGTAGCCTCACGGTCTTGATCGGAGGTATAGAGGTCGAGGAAGCCCGTTATCTGCTCTTGTAACTGCTATAGTATAGGGAGAACCTTACCAAACCGTAGGTAAGTATTACTTTCGAAACGCTTCGTCAGGCGATAAAGTGGGTGTAGTAGGGCAGCTAGTTCGGTTAGCACTTGCTAGTCCTTATCGTAGTAGAAAACAATTAATAGAAAAGCCTACGTTGCGGCGGAAGTCCAGAGATCGAAGGAGACGTGGACCTTAGACTGCCGAGCTTGTAATCCCTGTATAATTGCCTGTACGCGGTAAGTATAATAGTCTACTATCCAGTTCTTGACTGTTTTGCCAGTTTCCGGTAGTAAAGTTGTATTAGTTTCGTTCCCTCGGCAAACAAGGCGTCGGAATGCCGGCTTTTGTACAACGTTGAAGCTCAGGTCGGCGTTAACGATCAGCCGTAAGAGGTCGCTTTTGAAGAGGACGGCGGCTACGTAGGTTATTCCGCCTCGTTGTTGGATCTGGGAGACGATCGAGGGCGTAGTAGTAGACTCCGCGGCGCGAGGATTCTTATTGTGACGGGCGGTAAGGTACCGGCCTGCCGATAAGGTAGCTTCTGATATAAAGAGAAAATACTTACGACGCTCGTTATACTGTTTACAAGCCCAGTAAATATCGCCGAGTATATTACCCTTTATCTTGACTAACGACTAGTAATAGTCTGTAATCCAGGACTATCTGTAGCGCCGAGTATAAAGCTATACCTCGAGAATATACTCGCCGCGCCCTGGCTGTCACGGGACTGTCAGGCTGAGGGCGGAGTAAGGCTAAACCGATGGTATTTGCTACGGACAGACTCAATCCCGTGGTTGCGGGCAGGCTGATGATAAGACGTAGCTCGAAGAGCTACAAAATATAATGGACAGAATCAATATAAAGATATTTCCTTGTCGCGGGCCCGCACTAGGCCTACCACGTGACAAGGTCACGTGGCTCAATTACCTGGGGCCTCAGCGCCGTGACAGTACTCCCCTCCTCTAGGGCGGAGCTCCGACGACGCAGTTACGGTCTGGGCTTGTTCGGGTACCGGCGGTGAAAGTTGCGGACGATCTCCTGTGCGTTCTCCAGGTGCTCGGCGGGTGCTTCGGTGGGATCGTCGTATCCAACCCACTTGACAGTATACTTCAACCGAGGGCCGCCCCGGCCTCTCCTCTCCCAGCGGGAGTCTAGGATGTCCTCGACCTCGAATTCTTCGATGCCGTCCACCTCCACTGGGGGGGGAGGAGCGTGGCACTGACCAGGCAAGGGATCGGTGGCAGCGGGTTGGAGCAGGCTGACATGAAAGACAGGGTGTATCCTCATAGACGCAGGTAGCTCCAGACGGTAGGCATACGGGCTGACGACTTCGGCGATCCTGAACGGTCCGAGTACTTTCCAGTCGAGCTTCTTCTGCGGTCGGGCAGTCTTAATATTGCGGGCGTCTAGCCACACTTCCTGGCCTTCTTGGTAACGGCGGGCAGGTCTCCTTTTCCGGTTGGCGTACTCCTCTTGGCGGGCTTGGGCGAGACAGATCTCGGATTGCAGGTACTCGTGGATCGTTTTCATCTTCAGGACCAACTCCTCAGAGTCGGGAGCGGCGCGCTGTGGTCCAGGCTGTACAGGTTCGAATCCTAGGCGGGGGTGGAAGCCGTAATTGGCGAAGAACGGTGTCGTGCCGGTGCTCTCGTTGATGGCGTTATTCAGGGCGAACTCGGCAAGGGGCAGCCATCTCGACCAGTCGTCTTGGAGGTAAGAGACCTGACTACGCAGGTACTGTTCCAGGAAAGCGTTCGCGATCTCGGTCTGGCCATCTGTCTCCGGGTGGTATGCAGTCGATAGCAGGGCTTTGATTCCTAGGCGGCGGATCAGGTGCCTCCAGAACGCGGACACGAATTGGGCTCCACGGTCGGAAACAATTGTCTTGGGGAGGCCATGTATCTTCCAGACATGCTTGGTGTATAGGCGGGCGACTTCCTCGGCATCACAGGTTCCTTTGCAAGCTATGAAGTGCTTCATCTTCGTCAGACGGTCTACTACGACGAGGATCGCGTCGTACCTATCGCTTTCGGGTAGGTGTGTGATGAAGTCCATAGAGATATCCTGCCAGGCTCGGTCGGGAATCGGTAGGGGTTTGAGTACCCCCTGGCGTGCTTCTCTGGAGACGGTGATTCGCTTACAGGTGTGGCAGTTTCTGACCCATCGCTCGATATAGGATAGTATACCCGGCCAGTAGTATTCTCTCGAAATGGCCTCGTAAGTTCTCGCTCGGCCCATGTGTCCGGTAACCGGGCTCTCGTGGTACGAGCGTACAAGCTCAGCGAGCAGTTCTTGATGTTCAGGGACGTACAGCCGGTCTCGATAGTACAGGTATCCGTGTCTGTTCTCGCACTCGGCTAGGGTGATACGCGGGTGGCGGGCGTGGTTCTCCTCTAGGGCCTTCAGTATGGACCGTAGTGTTTCGTCGGACTCGTACCCTTGTTCGAACAGTGCTTTCACCGGTGGGGGCAGTAACGGAGCAGTTCTCTCTCGTGAGCGGACGGGGCGGACTGGCTCAGGGTCTGGTTCCGTGGCTGCGGTCTCTGGTCTCCTTGTGCTTGAGCGTGTCGTAGCTCTTAGCTGTACTGGTTCCTCTGTGCATCTGACTCGTCTCTTGCTGGGCGGGGTGGGTTCCTCGAAGTTGTGGCTCTTCAGTACTACCTGGCTCTGGTGTAGCAGGCGCTCATCTCCCTCCTTCGGGAGGTCCTCTGACCTCCTGGTCAGAGCGTCAGGCTTCGCTCCTTGTTTGCCGGGACGGTAAGTAATCTTGAAGTTGAACCTGGAGAGGAATTCGGACCAGCGGGCTTGTCTGCGGTTCAGGAGTTTCGTCGTCGTGAAGTATTCTAGGTTCCGGTGGTCTGTAATGACCTTGATCGGGGAGCTCGTTCCCTCCAGTTCCGGGCGCCATTCCTCGAAACAGCGAATAATTGCCAGGAGTTCCTTATCGTAGATCTCGTAGTTACACTCCGTTACCGAGTGCTTCTTTGAGAAGAAAGCAACAGGCCGTAAAATGCCGTCATCGCCGTACTGCGATAGCACACCGGCCGACACGAAATCGGAAGCGTCGGTTTCCAAGATGATCTCTCTTTCCCAATCGAACGGGGCCAGGACGGGCGCGGTCGTGAAAGCAGTCTTCAGTCGGTTGAATGCCTCTTCGCAGTTCTTATCCCAGTTGAACTTCACCCCCTTCTTAGTGAGGTTGACTAGCGGGGCGATGATCTTCGAGAACCCTTGGATGAAGCGTCGGTAGAAGTTCCCGAAGCCGATAAAGGCTTGTACATCGGTCAGGCAGGCGGGCGTTTTCCAGTTGACGATCGTCTCGATCTTCTTCGGGTCCATCTGGATTCCTTCTCGGCCCACGATCACTCCGAGGAAGGTGGTCTTGTCCTGGAAGAACTCGCACTTCTGGATCTTGGCGTATAAGCCGGCTTCTCGCAGGGCTGCGAGGACCTTCCTTACATGAGCGATGTGCTCCTTTCTCGTGCGACTATGAATCAGGATATCATCTAGGTAGGCTGTACAGAAAACGTCTAGGTACTCTCGCAAGGTGTCGTTAATAACCTCTGGAAGGTTGCTGGTGCTGCGGTCAGGCCGAACGGCATAACGAGTGACTCGAACAGGCCGAACCGGGTACGGAAAGCCGTCAGGTATTCTTGTCCTTCCTTGATACGGATTGTTGTTGAACGCAGAGATAATGTCGATCTTCGTGTAGTACATCATCCCTTTCAAATTGCTGAGGGATTCCTTCGTTAGCGGCAGGGGGTAGCGGTCCTTGACGGAGATGTTGTTCAGCCGCACGGTAGTCCACACAGAAGCGGAGTCTCCTCCTGGTTTCTTTGACGAAGAGTACTGGCGAGGCAGCAGGAGACGAGCTGGGTCGGATGAAGCCTTTCTTTAGGTTATCCTCAAGCCATTCTTAAGGGCCCTCAGCTCGTCGCGGGACATCGGGTACAGAGGTCCAAAGGGCGGGTCGCTCCCTCAATAGCTTGATCTCGTGGTCGTACCGACGGTGTGGCGGTAGCTTGTCTGCTTCCTTCGGGGAAAAGACGTCACGGAAGTCTCGAAGCTCTAGTGGCAGTAGTTCTTCCAGGTCCGGTGCGTCGTGTTGGCTAAGCTGTTGTTCTATGTCTTCTATGGTGACAGAAAACATCTGGTAGTTCCTTCGGGCGTACGCTGAGCAGGCTCGCATTGAAACTTCTGCGATATCCATGTGTTCTAGTCCGGTGGGGCGGGGCGGTAGGTAGGTCGGGCGGTCTCTTTTCGGCACGTCGTGCAATGCTCTGATCTTGGACGGGCGGGCGGGGGGTGTTGCAGTTCTTCTGGCAGTACTGGCTGTCAAAGGTGAAGGTATGGCTGGCGAACCCGACCCTCGGGTCGTGTTCCTTTAGCCATGGCATTCCTAGTATGACGGGGTAATACGCTAGCTGCGTGACGTATAGTCTGATCTCTTTCTCGAAGTGGTCCTCAATCCTCAGGCTGGTGATAACATAGTGGGTGACCTTCCCACTCTCGGATTCTCGGCCGTCAAAGACCTCCAGGGCGAACGGGTCTCTTCAGTTTCT
>VSMA01000088.1:0-12687 GCA_009194965.1 Coniochaeta sp. 2T2.1 | reverse complement strand
TTAACTGCGGAGCGGAATAAAGGAAACTCCGGCTCCGCACCCCTGGGCGGTCAGACCTGGCAATAGGCCAGGTCCATTCCCAGGCACCAGCCTGTCACACTGGTACGGGAGCCCGGCGACGTACGGCTTAACCTTGCTAACGTAAAAGACGTTATTGACCTTGATATTCGCAGGGAGGCGGAGCTTAACGTTGTAAGACGAGGCTTGAGTTACCTCGAACGGTCCTTCGTACCGGGGCGCCAGTCCCTCGTACGGCCGGCCCGTCTTGAGATTCGATATATCGAGTAGTACCCAGTCTCCGGGCTTGTAGATAGGGGCGTTTGCCCTTTTGCGGTTGGCCTGTTCCTCGTAGCGGTCCTGGGCTTGCCTAGATAATACGGGTACGTAGTCCTAGACTGTCTGGAATCTGGTTGCTAGTTCCTTTGCCTTAAAGAACTCGGCGCGCTGTATGGCGCTATACTGCGGAGGGTAGGTAGATAGTGCGGGCTCTGCGCCCATTCGGGGGTTGAAGCCGTAGTTAGCGTAGAATAGAGATACGCCTATCGTTTCGGAGACGGCGTTATTACTCGCGAACTCCGCTAGCAGGAGCCAGTCGACCTAGTCGTCCTGCGCCTAGTTGATATAGAGCCGGAGAAACTGCTTGAGTTCGGCGTTGATCCGCTCGGTCTGGCCGTTGGTCTCCGGGTGGTGGCCGGACGACGGCTTCAGCGTAGTTCCGAGCGCCTGGGATAGCGCCCTCCAGAACGCGGATACGAACTGTGTTCCTCTATCGGAGACGATAGTTTCCGGTAGACCGTAGAGGTAGTAGACCCTACCTATAAACTACCTAGCTATCTCCTCCGCCGATAGCGACTATATTGGGATATAATAGCGTATCTTGGTAAGCCGGTCTACTACTACTATAACGTGGTTATAGACCGCATCGCCGCGCTTGTAGTCCGGAAAAGGAGTGATGTAGTCTACCGAGATGTCCCTCTACGGCGTTATCGGGACGGGAAGCGGCTTGAGGAAGCCTACGGCTACGGAGCGCAACTTCTTCGTTTTAGTATAGAAGAGGCAACCGGCGACGTAAAAGCGGACTATCTCCGTTATACCGCGCTACTAGTAAGTGCGGTTTATGATGTCGGTCGTCTTGGTACGGCCTAGGTGACCCGTACCTACTATATCGTAAGCCCGGTAGATCAGGCTTGCGTAGAGGTTAGTATCCGCGGGGTCGATCATTAGGCGGTCTCTAAAGTATACGCGGCTACGGGCGACCCGCGTCTCGGCGATGGGAATCCTTAGGGCCTTACTTAGGGTCGGGGGCTAGCGACGGTACTGCTGGCCGTCCGTAAGCTACGCAATGACTTCCTATAGGAACGGGGACCTGGCGTAATTCTCGTCGATTAGCTCGTCCGCCGGCCGCGACACGTCGAGCCCGTAGAGCGTAGTGGGTGTAGCGTCGGCGGAAATGGTGCGGAGAGCGACGTGTACGTACTCTTCCTCTGGGAGCTCGAAAGAGGTGTCAAATCGATCTGGGGGAATCAGCGGGCGCTAGCGGTTACGTAGCCTATCGTCGTCGGCGGACTACGGGCGATGTTCGGGCTTACAGCTTAGCGCGTCGGAGAGGACGTTTGTTGGTCCGGGCTTATAGACGATGCGATAGTTAAAACGGGAGAGGAATTCGGACTAGTATATATAGCGTTAGGTAAGCTCCTTCGTCGTAGCGAAGGTCTGGAGGTTCTTGTAGTCGGTGATAATCTCGAACGGCTCTTTTGAACCTTCGAGCTCCGGGCGCCATTCCTCTAGGGCGCGGATAACGGCGAGTAGCTCCTTATCGTAGATATCGTAATTGACCTCTTACGCGGAGTACTTTGTCGAGAAGAACGCTACTGGGTATAGATCTCCGTTGGCGTTCCTTTGCGAAAGTACGCCGCCCGCGGACTAGTTCGAAGTATCGATTTCTACTACTACGGGCCTCTCCTAGTCGAAGATACGGAGCGTGGGTACGGAGGCGAACGCCTCTTTGAGCTACTCGAAAGCGGCGGCGTAATCGTCGCCCTAGCGCTACTCTACGTCCTTCTTCGTTAGATCGTAGAGTAGCTTCGCAAGGCCGGAGAAGTTCTTGATGAAACGCCTATAGAAATTGGCGAAGCCGAGGAAGCTTTAGAGCTGCTTTTTGGTCGTCGGCGCCTCCCAAGAGAGTACCGTGTCGACCTTCTTCGGATCTATTTCTATCCCGCCGGGCGTGATAATGATTTCCAGGTACCTGGTGCGGACCGTGTCGAACTCGTATTTGTTAATATCGATTTGGAGGCCCGCCGCGATTATACGTTGTAGTACGTCCTCGACGTGCTTATCGTACTGCGCCGGGCTATCGGAATAGATAATGATATCGTCGAGGTAGGCCGTCGCGTAGTCGTTAAGTGCGTCGTATAGCGTATCGTTGATATAGTATTAGAACGTTAACGGCGTTTCTTGAAGCCCGAAGGGCGTGACTAGCGACTTGTAAAGGCCGAACCGGGTAGTGAAGGCCGTTAGCTATTCGTAGCCTTTGGCGACCCGGACGCGGTTAAACGCCGCGATAACGTCGAGCTTGGTAAAGATCTTGGCTTTGTAGATGGCGTCGAGGGTCTCCCGGATGAGTAGGAGAGGATACCGGTTCTTGAGAGAGATGTTATTGATACCGCGGTAGTCTACGTAGATACAGACGCCGCCGCCAGGTTTCGTGGCGATTAGTAAGGGACTCGCCGCGCTAGACTGAAAGGGCCTGATGAATCCTTTAGCAAGGTTGTTATCTAGCTAGCGCTTAAGAACGTAGAGTTCTAGTAGTAACAATGGCCTCGAGTGCGAATATGGGATTTGCGCGTCGGGTACGAGCTCGATCTTATGGTCGTACCGCCGGTGCGGAGGTAGTTTGTCCGCGTCTTGTAGGAGGAACGCGGCGATAAGGTAGTGATATTTCGCCGGTACGAGTTTCTTGATCTCTTCGACTAGAAGGAGGCCTTTGTCGGACTTCTCGAGAAAGATGCAGGCGTCTTCGTCGGTGATCCGTCGGAGCGTCGTAGGGTTGAAGTACTAGTCGATAAACTCGTAGACCTGTAGGGGGAACATCGCCTTGTAGGTATCCCGGTCGCCGCGGCCTTGAATAATGTCCCTATAGACTTGCTCGGGGACGTCGGGGAGCGGAATAGGTTCTCGTAGCTGCGACGCTTTTTCTAACTCTACCTAAGAGACGACAGAAACCTAGACGCCTTTCTGCTTAGCCGCGAACGTAAAAGGCTGAATACCTAATAGTCGGATGTCGTCCTCGTCGATAGGGTCCGGGCGATAGATTCGCCGGCGCTAGGCGTCGACGGTGCTATTAGGCGCCGGAAGGGTATACCGGGATCCCGCTACCGTCCTGGAGAGAAGCGGGATCGTGGGTATCGAGTTCGGAATAAGTCGCACTTGGCGCTCCGCCGGCGCGCGGGTAAGCTCCGGGGGTAAGTCGCCCAGTACGGCCCTACGGTTCTCTACTCGCTAATAGCGCTACCGTTAGCGCTGGTAGTCGGCGAGCTTAGCCCTCCGCTCCGGCGTCGTCGTCGCCGTCGCGGGGGCTGTCTGTTCCGTGTTCTCGGGCTTACCTTCGTCGGGGACGTCTTCTACCGTTGTATATCTAGTATATAGTGCTCGGATAGCGGCGGCGCGCCACTAAATAGCTAGGGCGATACGGAGAGCCGGCGGAAGGCTTGCGGGCAGACAAGTCCCCGTATACTTGGAGCCGAAAGTAAGTATGGACAACTCCTAGTCTATCTGCGGGTTATGCCGCTGTAGCTAAAGAAGACCGAGGATGTTCGGATTAGTAGAGGAGAGGCGTATAATAAATAGATTAACGGTCTTGCGGTAATGGCCGATCCGTAGCGTGATTGCCGCGAAATAGGTGATATAGGAGGAGAATACGCCGTCCGCCAGATATAGGGGGCGCGGGCGCGAGAGTTGGAGAGTCTTGATATTGTAAATAATAGAGAAGTTTTCGTTGAGAAAACCGATGGCGGAGCAGCCGGAGTCGACGAGGAGAGAATAGGGTATTTGACGCTGGTCGAACAGGAGGTAGGAGGAGAGTAAGATAGAATTGGTATTACCTATAGACTTCAAATACAATGGACTATAATCTTCTTCCCCCCTATTCCCTGCCTGACCGTACCCTCCTACGCGATTTAGTAGGAGGGCTCCCTATTTTCCTAGTCGCTCTGGATGAACTGGCCGTTCTCGTTCTACAACCCGTCGTCGGAGACCTCGCCTAGTACGAAGTTCGCGGGAGGCTGCTACGTAGGTTGATCGGGTGCAACGGGCGCGCCGTCGGTCGCGGGTTGCTGCTGAAGATGGGCCGGAGTAAACGAATAGCGGAGATGCTACGGGGGACCGTTGAAACCCTGGCGTTGAGGGAACTATTAAACGAATTACTGTTACGGAACTTGCTACTACTAGTATAGGTTCGGGTACCAAGCCGCCTGCTATTGAGGGTTCTATCCGGCCTGGTAACCGCCTTAATAACTACCTCGGGAACCAGTTTAGGCGCTACCGCGACTACGTCCAACTGGGCTACTGCGACTACTACGTCTACCGCGGCCGCCGCGGGGGTTGAAGCCTACTAGGCTACCGCCGTACCGAAGAGGAGGTGCGATAGGATAGTTGGGGCGGAAGCGGTCGCCGGACCCGTAGTATATGTAGAGATTGTTAGCTATACGGCGATTCTTCTCTTCGATAGAGATACAGCTAAGGTCTATAGGGTCGCCTATATCGGTAGGCTGGGTAGGTTAGGCGGACTACTTGTTATCGGACTTGTAATAGTAGTACTGATTGTTCTTGAGGGAAGCTGCGAAGGTTTCCTATTCCTTACGGGTAGCGAGGTCGCGTAGGAGCTCGAGCTACTTAGGAAGGTCGTCGTTAGCCGGGACTTTCACCTATACTCCTAAGACGGTACGTATCTTGTAGTTGACCTTCTGTTGAA
Source organism: Coniochaeta sp. 2T2.1 (assembly GCA_009194965.1). Taxonomy (NCBI): domain Eukaryota; kingdom Fungi; phylum Ascomycota; class Sordariomycetes; order Coniochaetales; family Coniochaetaceae; genus Coniochaeta; species Coniochaeta sp. 2T2.1. Next base: position 7,715 of record VSMA01000088.1, on the reverse strand, counting down.
GGTGGAAAACCCAGACCGAGTTAGTCCACTCCGCCCGGTCGGCGAGGAGCTAGAACTTATTAAGAAAGTCCGCGTAGTTGGCGAACTCGTTTTTCTGTTCCAAGGAGTATAGGCGCTGGAGTGCGTCCTGGCGGAAGTCGACCGTCTGGTAGCGGCTCTTGAGGTCTGCGAGGAAGGCGTCGCCTGTAGTCCAGGCCTACTGCCCGGGATCGCTTAGGCTGGAGAGCATCTTCCGGATGTTAGTACGGATAGATTGGCTGGCGGAGCCGCCGAGGAGCCCGGAGGCATATAGAATCTTGTTCCGCTCGCTAGGGAAATCGGTACTCTCCTCCGCCCAATAGAGCTAGACCTGGCTTATCTAGTCGAGGAACTGGTCGTAACGCTTACGGGAGTCCTTTTCGTCGCCGGAGAACGTCGGGGGGTCCTTAACGATACGGCGGGTAGTCGCGTAGGCCGCGCCGGCGGCTGCGAGCTGGGCTACCTGGGCCGCCTGGGCTACCTATAGCTCGGCGTCGCGCGTTGCGAGGGTCTTGCGGAGGCCGACCGTGCCCGCTATAACGTAGTCGAGTAACATGACAAAGTACTTAAGGATAGAGGTATCGGGATAAGGCTGAGTATCGGAACTACGGATCTGAAGCTACTGAGTACTGCCAGCGGGGAACTTGACCGAGTTACCTGTAGCGAGCTGAGATGCGATAACCGAGGCGAGCTCGGCGCAGCCCTACTGGACCGCGAGTATCGATAGGATAGCGCTCACGTCCTCGTAGAGCTCCTCGCCTTCGGGGCTATCAGAGAAGGCGTTATGGGGGACGGGGACTTGGTGCGGCGTATCGTAAGGCGTACCGCTATTGTTAGGGAAAGCTTCGGATATAGTCGGCGAAGCGGACTGGGAACTTGATAATCGAGGGAACTGAGGCGCGCCAAACTAGATTGGGCTACGCTAAACTGAACTGAACTGGACTGGACTGATCTGGACTGGGCTGGACTGAACTGCTAAGGGTATCGCGGAAATGGAAATCGCTAAAGGTACCGTAATAGAAAATGCTACGCTAAAACGCCAGAACGCCGGAAAAGTACGAAAACGATGCGGAAAACGAGGTGCGCGCTACGCGGAAATGAAGGTATCTGGAAAAGACTGGGAAGGCGCTCTATCGCGTACGGCGATTGACGTAGTAGAGGTACAACAAACTATTACAGAGGGCACCGTTGGGGGGTAGGTAATGATGTTGTTGTTGCACGAAGTACGAACTATGGAAGGCGCCGCGGGGCGGTATATATAGGTGGGGTATAGGTTACGTGTTGTCACGTGCCGCAGCCCCGTGGCGCACGTACCACAAGGCGCAGGTAGGAGCGGGTATCAACCCGTGACAATAAGTAAAAGAGAGAGCGCTTGATGTAACCGAAGGATGATTTCGTACGGGCCTATACGGAAGAAGATAGGGAAAAGTAGAGACTGAGTGCTCAGAGACAGTATAGCCTACCCAGTGTTAGTCGGTCACCTGGAAAGGAGGCATAGCTATAATTACCAGTAGGGCAAACAGATTTTCAGGCACATCAAGCGGTACCTTCCTTAAATGGACTGTCACAACGACGGCATGGAACGATGCCAATACAAAGGATACCAGGCCAGCTGACAAATGCAGATATCGGTAGGTGCCCAGAGACACGCCTAGAGCATCTGCCACGAAGCTGAGGTGTGGGCCGGCAAACATTAGAATCATGTTGATCAGTGAAAGTGTTCCCGCTCGAAGACCCGCCTGAGAAGTCCCTGGAAACGGGATCAGGAGGCAACATATATTGACCCCCAAATAGATCAGCAGCAAGAGAGCTTTGGTCCAGCTCCAATGACCGATAAATTTTCGTCGACGTATAAGGGTTCGGTAGGTCAGATGTCGTGAGAAGCAGTATGATACGGTTTGTGTTGCTTGAAGAGCAGATGGGAAACTCTTGGGCTGCAGAGCACGTGGGCACACACATCGTAGATGGAAAATAAGATGTAAAATTATAAACAGGCTACCAAATCCGATAGCATATATATGAGTGTTGTCCATTGTTACCTCAAACAGTTCGGAGAAAGAGAGGAGAAATGAGAGAACACGGGTGGCACAAGTATTTAGAGAAGAACTCCGCGGGCTGTGACGGCACTGTATTCTACATCCTCACAAGCGCTATATATCCTAGTATGAATCACAAGTTGGGCAACTTGTAGATTCTCGTCCTTTTGAAGGGTGTGGAACTAGGAACCATTCTGGATAAGCCGTGACATAATCTACAAGTTAAGGGGTTGGCGTCAATTCCAACTTCGAACCCGATCTAGAGCCCCACCGCTGTCATTCACCGCGAAAGAACACTTGATAACCTGTTGAGGCAAGTAGTGAATGAACGACGGAGTGACATGTGGGTATAGATCCCTTACACTGAGCCCCGTCGGGACATGCGGGTAGGTGAAGGAGACGGTTCAGGACTTCTATAGCGAGAACCCGTGTGCCTCTCCAATTGACCATACGCACGAAACCCCTCTAGATGAACATGCCAATTGGGGGCGTATTTGAGTGCTGGGGGCCAGCACTTGTGGAGGGGGGGGTGATGTGACGGCACTGTATTCTACATCCTCACAAGCGCTATATATCCTAGTATGAATCACAAGTTGGGCAACTTGTAGATTCTCGTCCTTTTGAAGGGTGTGGAACTAGGAACCATTCTGGATAAGCCGTGACACGGGCTGTCCCATTCGGCTATTTCGGCTGTACAGCCCGCGGGCTGTACGCCTTATACGGGCTGTACGTTATTTTGATTACTTTGAAGATGATCCTGTAATTTAGCCACTTTTGCTAGTACAACTTGTAAAACACTCAAATCCGCCATAAAATCAATATTAACTACAATAATTATATCTACAGGATCACCCTAATTAAGGCTATCTACCTATATAAGCTGTATTACTTGTAGACCACTTGGTGTTAAGGAACTACCTTTAACGTGAAGCTATTACTAACTCGCCCTCTACTAGCCTACCCTTTTACGCTTAAAGGTTCGTAGAAGCTCTTTTGTAGCCGCCGCCTCTATCGCTATACTACTTAGCTTAGGCACCCTTTAACTACGGCGTGTAGTTAAGGGCTCCTCTAACGCCCTACCCTCCTTATTCTAAGTGTATTTAACCTTATCCTACTCCTCTAAAGTATCCTCTAGGTCACCCGAGGCTGGAGGTTCTCCTGAGGCTAGTGGTGATACCTCCCTGATAGTAGCTCTGGCGGGTACTATTGATACCGGTAGCCGAACGACTACTACTCCGGCTGGAACCCGGTTCTCATCTTGAGGCTCGATCTATATCTCGAACTCTAACCGCTTACGGCGAATACTTAACTATAGCCGCGTTAGTCCTTAAGCTGGGGGGAGGACTCTCGATATAACTCCTTCGCGTAAGGAGGAAGTCGTCGCCGTTAAAGTTCTCGCCGTCGAGGAAGACGGCGTCGACGAAACCGTTATATTCTTCTTACGGCCGCGGCTAGGCGGCGCGGGGAGGGGGTTCTTAATACGGCCATACGGGTTCTCCTCCTTTATACGGCTCTATTGTAACTAACGGCGGTAGACGTTATAAAGATAGAAAGACTCCCTAACTAGAATCCTCTCTACGATCTTATAGTAGTAGGGAAGCCCCTATTACCTACGCTCCGTATAAGTTACGGTTTCGTAGCGGCTAACTACTTGAATAGTCGCTTGCAGCCTCGATAGTACGGTAGTAGCTATTAGGGCGGCTACGTATTCTTTCTCGATACGGTTAAGGGCGTAGAAAGTGATAGCGCGAGGGAGATCGCTAAGATACTCTTATTATAGGTATCGTATCGCGATCTTTACACTCTCGTTAACTACCTTCTCGTTATATAGCTTCTCCTGATTATTCACTATCTCTTAAAGTGCCTTAAAGACCGTTAGGAAGCTCCCCCGGCTATTAATCAAGTATCCTTTAATATTAAAGTTACTAGATTCCACCGGCGATATAGTCTATCTACCGAAGTTAAGGTTATAGCGGATATAGTAATACGCTTATTACCGGCGAATATCTATCGGAAGAACCTAGACGTTCTCGATATACTTAATTATTACTTATTAGTCGTCGAACTCGCTAATAAAGGCTTCCTAGGCCTCTAAGAAGCGGCTCTATATAAGCGCGAAAGCGACGCGTTTCTATATAGTAAAGAAACCGTCCTAGGTATAAGGAATCGGCGTATCTCGTTAGGATGGATCGGGCGGCTCGAGGAGCTCTTCTTCTAGCTATTCAGCGTTTCTAAGGTTATCTTCTATTACTTTAGAAGTAGTCCTCTTCTACTTCTTACGGAGGTTAGTACGGATATTCTTATTAACGTGGAAGATATAGAACTACTGCTAAACGAGCGGCTAAATAGTAACTATCGCCTTCTTTATCCGCTCGTCTTAATTAGTAATACCGACTTACGGTAGTGGTACGTTAATCTTAACGCGGAGAGCCTCGAGAGCTTTAAATAGGAAGTCGAAAGCGACTTACCGTTTAGTATCAATTAGGCTGAAGGCCGCGTTAAAGGTGGTATTATAGTTCGTAATACCGATTATTATAAATAAGGGGTAGCCGAGGTAGTCCGTCTTATGTGTATTATCGAAGCCTAGTGTCTCGGGGAACCGATTTTAGAGCTTCTCCCCCGCCGGGAAACTCTATACTAGCCCTAGAAGACGGTCTTCGTCGTCGTCGCGCTATTTGGTGATATAGTTAATACCTTTCTTATCGAGTAGACGGATTAGTACCCCTGTAGAAGTTAGGCCGCCGAGCTCTTCGCGGCGGATCTTCGCTTATTGGTTATTAATATCTTTTTACGTGAAACTCGTCTCGGGGAACTACTTAACGACGACGCTAGCTACGACGCGAGCTCGTAGGCCGCCGTATTACAAGAGAGAAGCTATCGTGTTCTTATAAGGCTTTTTAACCTAGCGGTTTCCCGGGTGGGTAGATAGGTAAGAGGAAGGAGGATAGTTATAGACGCGATTCGCGGGGTCGTTATCTATATAGAAAACTTAGCCGCCGGTCTCCTTATCTAAAATTACCCTCATTTTCTATATATAGTTATACTTGCGCGAAGAGGTCTTTTTTGTCTTCGCGGTAGAGGGGCGAGGCTCGCCGAAGCGATTGTACTTAAGCCGGTGTCACGAGTGGCGCAATACCTACAGAGACAGAGCTACTGTAATGGGTAGAATACGTATAGTGATATTCGAGGTGAGGAAAAAAGAAGGAACTATCTACAAGTTCGCGTTCTCGCAAAAATAGAAGTAGTGGGGTGCGCTCAACCGTTTGCGCACGGGCCACTTACGCGAGCCCCACCTCTAGTGAAGGGCGCAGGTTCAATTCCAGGTAAATGCAAACCTGCTAGAATTTGCCAGCCGTAATACTACCCCCCTTAAAAAAAAAAGAAATATTCGACCGCGAATTAGGTTAGTCGGGAATTAAACTCTTATGTAGCGGGTTACTTTCTAGGTAGTAGAGGGATACCTTTAACTTCAGTTTAATTTAGGTTAGTTTAGCCTAGTTTAGAGAGCCTGTCGACGACGTCTTAATCTACGTAGCTGAATATTAGCCGTGGCGGAGGTATTATCGTCTAGATAAGGAGGATCGTCCTTATCGTCTGCAGCTGCCTTTTCCTACTATAAGAGGCGTAAAGGCGGACCGGGGGTATCTAAGTATATTACGTAGTACACCTTCAACTAAGCGGTCGTATTCTTAAGGTTAGCGGTATCGTAATAGGTAGGGTTATAGTCTTATCCTTTTTATTAGACCTAATACTATAGCTTATAGTAGTAAAGTCGTGATAATTCGACTTTATCGACCTCTTATTCTAGTTCACCTTCGTCTTAGATAACTTCCCCTTCTGGATAGGCGAACTCTTATCCTAGTAAAGGGTTATTAGGGAACTTACGAAGACGGTCTACCGGGAAGGTGTCCGTCCCTTTCTAGCCAGCCGGTATATTAAGCTAGTATAAGTGTCCCTTTAGGGCTTTAATCTTATACCTAACGCGCGTTATAGGAAAGTCGAGCTTATTGTTAAGGCGACTTAAGTATTACACCTTTTTCTAGATATAGATAGTGTCGCTAATCGTGAAGTCGGGGATACGCCGGTGGCGATTAGCTTTCCTAGCTATTACGTCCTATGCTTTCTCTAGCTTACGATAGGCCTCGTCGGTATAGTTTTTTAAGACGTCTACTATCTTCTAGGCCTCTTCGCGCGATAGGTGTTCTCGGGTAGATAAGTCGGGGTTAACTAGATCGGTGCGCTTTTCCTAATCCTAGGCGTAAGGTATTAGATTGTGACAGGCTGGTGCCTGGGAATGGACCTGGCCTATTGTCAGGTCTGACCGCCCAGGGGTGCGGAGCCGGAGTTTCCTTTATTCCGCTCCGTAGTTAAATAACGCCCTCCGCACCTACGGAGGAAACCCACCCCTATTTTCCTTTCCCTATCTAAAGATAGATTCTTCTTTAGCTTACGTATTCGAATAGAATACGTACCATCCTATTATATATCTTCAAATCTCCGTAGTTATACCCGCCGAATCTAACGTAATGGATTACCAGTAGAACTAGTAGCAAGGTGCGTCCCCGTAGGACGTACCGCTCCTACAGTCACCACCGTAGATACCGTAGCCCGCGCAGATACCCGCCGAACTATAACCCTTCTACTAGATACTTACGTAAGTAGTAGAGGCGAATAACAACTATATCGAACGTAGTATAAATAAACGGCTTAATCCGCTATTCGAAAATATTGTTCGACTATCGTAGACTATCAACGACGCCGTTAACGGCTAAGGTACGTCTACGGCCGTACCTACGCCGTCCCCGACGCTAGTTCCTAACTTTAACTAAGGATATACGCTACCTTACCTCGGGCAACCTACGATTGTGATCGAGACCCCGTAGGAGACCCCGTATACTTAGCCCGGTATCAAACGCAAAGCCTTGGACTGGCCCAAGTCCTTCGAAGGTACGAAGAAAGACAAACAGATATATAAGACTTGGGCCTATAGTATACGGAAGAAGTTCAACCTAGATAGGGACCTTATCGGAGGAGACTAATACGTGTAGGAAAACGTATTCGCTTGTTTGGGTTACGACGTTTAATAGGCCGTCGCGTAGTTCTACCGCGACGGAGGCGACGGTACCTACCGGCTAGGGCTTATAATAGCCCAATTGGACCTTATCTACGGGGGCCACCTCGAGAAGGAGTCGGTATAGGGGCAGCTACGGGAGCTGGGTCAAGGTGAGAATACTACTTTCTCCGTATTTATGACCGAGTTCTGGCGGCTCCTAGCCGATACAGGGGGTAACTTATGGACGGACGACTCTAAAATCGTATAGTTCCGGGGGTCGCTTAGCAAAGGACTAATATAGTAACTAATCTCGACAACCCTCCCTACTAGGTACCTCGACTAGGTTAACGTAGTCTACCCTATCGCCCGGCGTTACGAGACGTCGGACCTTTTTAAGGGTAACCCGGACTAGCTCCGATAGAACCCGCAAAGTAACAAGACGCTAGCCCCGGCCGTTACCTAGCTTCGGGTTAATACCGGCGGGGATACTATTATAACTAGAGTTAACGCTATAGGCGCGAAGAAGAAGGCCTTCCCGGTACGGAGTCCCTAACCCCCGAAGCTACTAGCGACGGTAACCCGTACTAAGTAGGTACCGGATTCGGAGA
>VSMA01000087.1:0-12688 GCA_009194965.1 Coniochaeta sp. 2T2.1 | reverse complement strand
TGTTAGCACAGCACACTGCCACACTGCTGACCACGCGCACATCAAGCGGCAGATTACACATCGAGCGAGCTATCTGTTCCGGATGGATTGATGTCATTCAGTATTTCGTCAAAGAACCCTTCGTCGACTTTAAGGATGGTAATAAAAAGGGCAGTGGAAAAAGGAAAAAATTTCGAAATTACCGACTTTTGCTGTTTCGGACATTGCCAATCGAAATCGCGAGATAATCCAAATTTGACGCCGGAATTGAATCCGGCGACGCCGTTTACCCTACGCCACGTACCTGCATCGATCGCGCAACGACGACGCAGTACACAATGGCGGATCCGATGGTCGTCGACGCGGGAACGCGTGGCATCGCTCAGAGCCGCCACCACCCGCAAGCCGGCAGGAGCGCGCACGGACCACCCCCAGCGGACGTGACGCAGGCGCGCAGCGAGGACGGGAGGCAGTGGACGGATGCTATCGATAAGCTGATGAAGACAATCGCAGGCTTGGTGATCCCAGGCAAGGAGGAGGAGGTAGCGGAGGCGGCGAAGGGCGTGATAGGGGAGATGCTCGACGAGGCGAGGCAGATGGCCACGCGCGATGCAAACGAAAAACAGGCCGAGAGATGCCCAGGGGGCGTTCTTACACCGAGTGAGACAGACGAGATGATCAAGAGGACGGTCAAGGAGACGATCGCAGAGCTAGGCGGCGTACCTACAGTGGTAAACGCCCCCCGACAGACATGGGCCCAGGCGGCGAGCGCGGGTACCGGTGCCGGCGTCCCGGCATGGGAGCCGCGGTTAGTTGTCCCGGCTAGAAACGCGAGGGAAGTGATTGTCCGAGCGAAGGACGCTACGCCCGATATTCGCAACCGGGCAGCAAAGGATACACTCGAAGCGATCAATAAGGCGATCGGGAGCGACGCGGCAGTTGCCGCGCGGAGGATGCCGAGCGGCGATATGGTCGTTACCTTCCGCGACGCGGCAGACAAACACACGAAGGGACAATGGGTGCAGGACGCGTTTGGACCGGCAGCCCAGGTAACCCGGCGCGAGTACGCTGTGCTCGTGAAGGGAGTGCCGACGGGACCGCTAAAAGCAGCCCAGAACCTCCTCCAGGAGCTGCAGGATAAGAATGGCAAAGCGATCACGAGGGCTAAACCGATGTTCCGCAAGAACACGGGCAACCCTCGTGCATCGTTGGTTGTACACCTGAATGATGTGGAAGCAGCCAAGGTCCTCTGTAACGAGGGACTGATCTGGGAGGCCCAGATCTTCTACTGCGAGCCGTACGCGACGGAACTACAGTTCCGCCAGTGCTACAAGTGCTACGGCCTTGGCCACATTGCGCGGTACTGTTCGAAACAGGCGCGTTGCGGCTGCTGTGCTGGAGCGGCGCATCGGGACGGCGAGGCGAGCTGCCCCCAGAAGGGGCCCAACGGAAGGAAGCAGTGCGTCAACTGCGGAGGTAGGCACGGGTCGTGGGAACGAAGTTGCCCAATGGCGAAGGCGTACCGTACGAAGATCGAGGAGTCGTACCAGCACCGGCCGAGGCAGTTCGCGGTGACTGGAAGCGGGTCGACAGTCCCGTCGTCTGGCACAGCGAGCAGTTACGGCGACGAGACCACGCCGAGCGAGGAAGGAGGCTGGCAGGTACCACGGCAGCGCAAGAGGCGGGCACCGGGAACGCCGCCGCCGCCCCCTCGTACGAGGGGTAGACCGCGGGCGGATCAACTCCCGATGCAGCCAGCCCCCGGAGTCACGCCCATCTCGCAGCTTCTACAGCGGCAAGGCAGCGGAGCGGCCCAGACGCAGCAGCCGGCTAGTACCCAGTAATGATACTAAGTATCGTCTACTGGAATACGGCAGGAAGTAAGGCGCCGACGGCGGTGGCGCTCGAAGATAGGGAAGAGCACGACGTTATCGCGATACAGGAGCCGTGGATCAATCCGCAGCTCCGGACGACATACTGCCCGAGCGGGGGTCGATACCACAGAGTGTACGGAAGTGGGAGAGCGGCGCTATATGTGCACAAGCGTCATGCGGTAACGGCGTGGGAACAGCGGACGGGACAGGACTGGTGTAGCGTCACATTCGGACGAGGGGACACGGCGGTAACGGTCTGGTCAATATACTCACCGATCCGGACGAACCAACAGTGGGCCAGCCCGATCCACCAGCTGAGAGCAATAGAGCCGCAAGGTCGGAACATCCTTGTCGGGGACTTCAACCTTCATCACCCCTTCTGGGACAAGGAGGGTAGGGAGTCCAGAGGGGTGGGGGACCTCTTACTGTTGGCCGAACAATGGAGACTCTACCTCGCTACACCGTGGGGAGAACCAACTCGAACGAAGAGAGGTGACCGCGACTCGACAATAGACCTGGCGTGGGCAACAGAAGGGACTCGCGTGGAATTTCTAGGGGATCTGGGTTATGCGGGATCCGATCATCACGCACAGCTTGTCAAGTACTACGACGACGGGCCGCGCCCAAGCCGTGGCAAGGCCAAAGGATGGAACTGGAAGAAGCTCGACAAGGGACTTGTTAGGGCGGAGGCCGTAAACGTGCGACTTCCCCTGGACATCCATACGGAGGAGCAGATCGACGCCGCGGCGGACTCACTGGTAGAACAGCTCACGAGGATCGCGGAACTCGCGGCACCGAGAAAGAAGACGGGTACGGGACGCAGGGCAGGATGGTGGAGCGAAGCGGTCGAAGTAACCGTAACGGAAGCCAAGGCGGCGAGACGACGGTATCGCACGACACCGTCCAGATACACGTGGGAAAACCTCCAAGGGGCATGCTGCCGACAGAGGAGGGTGATCAAGCAGGCGCAAGCGAAATACTGGCGACGCCTAGTTGCCGAGGCCTCTTCCGACAACTCAGCGATTTGGAGACTTGAGAGATGGGCGCGGCTGAGGAGCCACGTCACACCAGAAGCATCGACGATTCCGCCACTTCGGAGAGACGCACCCGAGGCCCACCCGGCGACAACACATGCGGAGAAGACCCGGGTCTTAGCCGAGAGATTCTTCCCTAACCGGGGCGCGGACCTGTCGGATATTGCAGAGGACGCTCCCTATAGCGAGTCCGTACGGATCGAAAGGACAGCGAGCGCTGAAGACGTCGCGGAGATACTACGGGACACGGGCGCGTGGAGAGCGCCTGGAACAGATGACAACCTCCCAGTCGGATACCTCAAAGCCTGCGGTGAACCGGTAGCAGAGGCGATCGCACGGCTCGCCGACGCGAGTTTCGCGCTCGCCTACTTCCCTCGACGGTTCCGCAAAGCGGGGGTAGTAGTACTCCGCAAACCCGGAAAGACGACCGACCAGTACCAGACGGCAGGCGGATACCGCCCGATCGCACTCCTCAGCACGATCGGGAAGGTCATCGAGGCACTGATGGGACGCCGCGTGGCGCGAGCTGCGGAAGAGAACGGGCTCTTGCCGGACGGACAGATGGGCAACCGCCCCGGACGATCAACGGAGGTAGCGATACGATTTGTCACAGACGCCGTACGAACCGCGTGGCGGGAAGGAGGAGTCGCTTCGCTACTCCAGCTAGACATCAAGGGCGCGTTCGACACGGTCAACCACACCAGAATGGTGGATACGCTCCGCGGCCTCGGCTACCCGCGCTGGGTCGCATCGTGGGTCCGGAGCTACCTGACGGACAGGACAGTCCAACTACACTTTGACGGAGAAACGTCAGCGCCGATCGACCTCCGGGCCGGAGTCCCTCAGGGCTCGCCCCTCTCACCGATCCTGTTTCTTCTCTACATCGCGTCGTTATACCAGGCACTCGCACGGAGCCCTAACCTCCTAGTCGTAGGATTTGCAGACGACACAAACCTGATGGCGTTCAGCCGTAACGAAGCGGACAACTGCCACCAACTTCAGGAGGCGTGGGAGACGTGCCAGCGGTGGGCGGTGACTAGGGGGATGGAGTTCGCTCCCGAAAAGAGCGAGCTCCTCCACTTCAGCCGCGCCCACGCAGCCCCGCAACGACGAATCCGCTTGGGGACAACCGAGATTACGCCAGTCGCATCCGCGCGGTTCTTGGGAGTTTGGCTAGACCGGAAGCTCCGATGGCGAGCCCACCTGAAGCAGATCAACAGGAAGCTAGCGACACAGCAGCTGGCCCTCAGCAAGCTCGCAAAGTCGGCTTGGGGATGCAGCCTCACGCGAGCGAGGGAGATCTACACTAAGGTGATCCGGAGCGCCATCTCGTACGGAGCTTCCGCGTGGCACCTGCCGACGACAGACAAGCAGCAGGGAATCGCGAAGAAACTCCACGGGGCGCAGTCAAAGAGCCTCAGGATCGTGGCTGGGGCCTACAAGGCCACACCCATTAGAAGCCTAGAAGTCGAGACGGCGGTACCGCCTATCGACCTCTACCTCAACAAGCGACTAGCCGACTTCGAGGCCCGACTCCACAGTTCAGGTAGGGCCGCGCAAATCCGTGACGCGTGCGCAGCGATAGCGTCGAGACTTCGTTCCCGGCGGCGCCGGCGAACGACGGGCGACAGGGACGAACCGCGGACTGGATGGGGAGGCGAGAGATCCGGGGCATGGGCCGAAGCGTGGTGCAACGAGCTCGAGACTAGAGATGCTCTCCGACGGGACTGGGAGACGCGATGGAACCTGGAACTCGCTAGGGCGACGACGAGACGACCGGGACGCATAACGCAGCCGGCTGACAGCCCGGACTTCGACGGCGCGCTCCGGAAGCACAGAACGCTGCGGAAGCACGAGAGCTCGCTCCTGGTCCAGATACGGACCGGGAAGGTAGGCCTACGGGCGTTCCTCTTCGGGCGACGGGTTCCGGACGTATGGACGCCGCTCTGCCAGTGCGGCCAAGCGAGGGAGACGCCTCTCCATCTGACGGTGTTCTGTGACGAGCTGCGGAACGAGAGACGCGCACTGGAGCGAGCCGTAAGCCCTAGGGCACTCCGTACGAGCAGAGACTTCGCGGCGCTAACGGCGGGCCCGGCCACGGCAGGGGCCGTCGTCAAGTGGCTCCTCAGCCTCCGGAGGTTCCCGGAGTTCAGGCTCGCAGAAGAGATCGCGAGGGAGGACGAGATGGCCCAGGAGGGGGCGGCGGGGTAGGAGCGCCGGGTGTACAGGGGTGGATGGTGATTGGGGGTTGGCCATGGGATCACTAAGCTGGCGGTGGTGAGACCCCAGTATAGCAAGGCCGAGAACGTGCAGTCGCCCCAGATTGCGGCCAGAGCGTTGTACGTAGGTTTTAGTCCAACTTCGGTAAGGTTTCCTATGTAAATAGACAGGTAGAGGTACCGAATGCCCTCCGGGCACATCGGCGTATAAGTAATAATAATAAAAAGGGCAAACAGCGATTAAATTAGCATTGGACTCTAAAACGTTTCCCTTTTATAAGACCCCCGTGAGCCAAAACTAGGACACAAACGAGAAAGAACTTGACGAAGCGTACGATATATTCCTGGAGATGATCAGACGGAAGGAGCCAGATGTAGTGTTTTGCTGTTATCGTATTGGCACCGATCTGGTCTGGGTCTCTGGGTTGACGCTGCAGTCGACCACGCGCCGGCCCGCCATTTCCTTCACCCGCAGCCGCTCGTCCACGACACGGCCCATCGCGCATGTGCCGAGATTGTGGTTGAACACCATGATACTATCCCGGACGTACTCGCGAGCCTGGTCCACGTCCTCCAGGTCGACGCCCTCGGGAGGGCTCACGCACCGCAGAGTCCGGCCTGTCAGATGGCCGGTCCGGAACGCGGGGTCCGCCATCGTGATACATGCAGCTAACACGTCCATGTCGGCCGGGTGGGATAGGGATGCGAGGTCGATGCGAGGTGGCTCGGTCCTCGGGTCCCTGCCATCGCCGAGCGTCGCCGGGGCAATGTGCGTGCTCCCGCGAGACATGGTGTAGAGGGCGCTGACCATGAGTGTGAAGCAGTCGTTGAAGTCAGGTGGTGGGCCGGGTATCAAGCGGCTCTGGTCGGCGTGACCGGCGGCAACATCGAAGTTGCATGGCATACCGACTACTTCGATGACTGCTGCTTCTGGGTTGTGCAAGAGGCGCAGCATCCGCTCGCTCTGCTCGCGGCGATGGGGCGCCACGAACAGGTCATGGGACGCTGCAATCGTGGCCACGGTCGTCTGCATGCGCTCCGCAGACACCCGCGACGCGTACGGTATGAATCCAATCAGGCCGGTGGAGCCGGCGAGCAACCCGTCCAGGGTTTCAAGGAGTCGCTTTAGCTGTGCTTGGAAGACGACCTGATCTGTGATGACGGAGTCGAGCGTGACGTTTTCCGGCGACTTGATTAGGTAGCTAGTACGTCGCGACTCCCAGTGGATGCTCTTGGAGGTTCTCGCCCACCTCGGGAAGGTCGACGCGGCAAGGAATACCAGCTGCTTACAAGATGGAGGCGTTCCCGATGCTGGATAACTCCAGCAATTTGGGGCTTGTATCGAACTGGCTGATAGGATGACCTCCCGGCTGGCCATGACCTCGTGCTCATTGCCGTTGTATGGGAACTTGACTCCACGCGCGGAAATGGTGGGGAGTCCCTTCTAGGACAAGTTGGAGCGCAGTGGTGGCCTCTGTCAGGATGCGTAAATTTTGCTTGTCCAAGCCTGTTTTGAGATACTCTGTGGCATAGCTGCGCTTGATCGTTTTCTTGCGACGATCAACCGTCGACAGGTCCTGGCGAATCCCAAGTGGTGGCCGCCGTACGGGTCCTTCCGTTCGTAGGGGACAGACACCTCGCTTATCGCCTGGACCACCGCGTCGTTAATATTAGCAGGCGAGGGCGGCCACGAAAGAGCCACGGGTCCGGAATCGCCATGGAAGTCTGGGTTTCGGACGAAATAATCTTGACGGGGACCGGGAACTGAGTCGGGCAGAAGCGTCTCGCTCTTGTGGTAGTAGGGCTCTAAAGCATCCCATGTCCAACCCTGGTGCTTGGGTCCCCCAGGAGTCCATGTCCTCGGCCGACGGCCGAACGTATGCCATGAAGTTGATGCCGCTCGAGCCTCCGACCATCTTGCCCCTTGCAAGGTGGTGTACCTTGCCCCTGTTGTGTTTCTGCCATGTCATTCGATGTCAACTGAAGACCCCATCAGAGCATAAGGCCAGAATGTTAAGAGCCTACCTGTGGAATGGTCTCGAATGACCAGTCGTAGTCGGGATTATGCAACATGTTTTGGACACCACCCTGACTGTTCCTTGTCTAAGAGAGAGGGTAGTTGCACGGAAAGAATCAATAAACACACGGGTCACCCACCTCGATCAGGTAGTTGTAACAGTATAAACAATTACTCACCCACACTCGAAATTCCATTTTGCTTCCGTTATTCCAGATAATTTCTGCCGAAGCCGACATCTCTACGACAATGCCGCCCTGGCACACCGCTCTGGCTTCGGTGGATGAGTTCATCAGGACAACCTTCGACTATGTCGTGATCGGCGGCGGAACTGCGGGCCTGGTGGTCGCCTCACGCCTTTCGGAGGACCCTAATATCACCGTCGGAGTCTTGGAAGCCAGCAAGCTGCGCTTGGATGACGACAATGCATAAGAGGTGATGCTATACGTGTCACACGTGCAGCGGAGATAAGCGCCTAGAACTAGTAGAACGCCGCCGCAGGTACGAAGTCTTTGTTTTTTGACATGTCCGACTACGCCCTTCCGCTGACACATGGTATTATCTGCTCGAGGGCCTAACTCCACGAGCATTACGGGTTTCTATGTCTGCATTGACTTCCCTTGCCAAGTGGCAAATCTCCCAAACCTGGAAGTTGACATATGTATCAACTACTAAAAACAAGTAGATCGAGTTGTCGTGAAGGTCTCTTGAGGCAGGCAAACTCGCACTCTAGCCATCTACTGGTACTTTCTCCGTTAGTAAAGCGATGTGGCTTTAATTTCTATCCACGAGCAAGGTGGAAAAGAGGAATTTTATCATACACATAACACCTGTATCTAGGACCTTGTCTCGGTCTTTAACAGCGCCATAATATGTCCCTTGAACTGGCCTACTCGCACTGAGGGGCGGCCCTGGGACTTACACCAAGTTTGGGCTGCAAGGAATGGCATAGGCAATGATGCACAGAGCCGCCACCAGCTGGCGGGTCTAACGAAGTAATGTACGCATACAGAAAAGGGTATAATGTCCGCGAATTTAGGGCCCTGCTGAAAGAGGCTCATTTTGAGTGATTTTTCGCATCTTGAACCCGGATCCAGTAGTTCGTACCACGTAGGAGGCGTGATGGCTGACTGTTGTCCGCCTAACACTTCAGCCGCTAGCGGCAGTATGCATTTACGATGTTGATCACTAGATGCTCGGAGATAAGGGCGCCTCACTGTTTGAGTGTCATCCGCGCCAGTTGAGAACGTAACGGTCGGAGTACGATGTGACGATCCCCCGAAATGTATATGCGGCCGCAAGTCACGCATCACGAAGTGATTCCACCCCAGCACAGTTAGCCTAGTTTGTTCAACGGTCATTCGACGTCGAGCTTGCCGCACAAGACACAATAAGGGGGCTTTTACGACAAGCTGTATTCGTTGCAAGCACGTTCTGATTTGGTTCGTTCGACAGGGACGGCGCAGAATTCGATGATAAAATTGGCGTACACTAAAATGGCGGTTGTCCCTCAACCTCACCGCTGCTAAAGGGTAGCTAGGGAGGCCCCCGCCCGTCACAGAAAACCTCCGAGGCCGGGCGCCAAGGCCGGTGGCTTGTGGAGACACCAGGTGCATCTCGGACCGATCAGTACCTAAACTCCTGGCCGACCAGCTTCTCGCTCACAGTCCAGAGCTTGTCTGCAGCTTCGGGATCCTTCGCGTGCGGTGCCAGGGTGGCATCAAAAACGCCGGCCGTGAGCGTCTCGCCGTTGTGGGCTTTCACACGAGGACAAGGTCAGCAAGATTCCAGTATATCGTCCCTAACGAACAAAAGATGCCTCACCCTTGACATCCGGACCGAAGGCCGCGATGATATAGCTAGCAACAGCTTGGGCAGGCGTCTTATACGGGATCTCCGGGTTCCAACTGCCGTCTTTCAGTCGCCAACCTACAATCGTCAGCAGCCGCTTTTGTCTGGTTCTCTGGTCGTGAACACACCTCGCTCGATTTGGATGCTGATGGGGATGGCCCTGTCAATGCCCGTCCCATGCACACCGCCCGGGTCGACACCGATTGCCACCAGCGCCTTCTCCCCCAGTTGCCTGGCCAGACCAAGCGTAAAGAGCAGATTCGCGGTCTTGGTGTGCGCATAGGCCAAGAACGGGTCGTACTCCTTGCCGTTTCCGAATCCCATGTCGTCGAACCGGAACGGTGACGCGATTGATGCCGCAGAAGTCACGTTGACGACCCTCGGCTGCGAAGACTTGAATAGAGCGGGCATGACGAGGTTGGTAAACAAGAAGTGGCCCACGTGGTTTATGGCCAGATGCGACTCGATCCCCTCCGGCGAGGTGATGTATTCCTGCAGCATCATAACGCCGGCGTTGTTAATCAGCACGTCTACGACGGTGGTGAGCTTTAGCACAGCTGCTGCCGCCTTTCGTACCGAGGACTGGGACGCCAGGTCCAACTCCAGCGGCACGACTTGAACTCCGCTGTTCGTGGTCGTTCTCTTGATCAATTCTGCGATGGGAGTGATGGCGGACACGCGTCTGGAAGCGAGTATCAAGAACTTGGGCGAGTGCTTTGCGATGACCTCGGCCGCGTGAGCACCGAGACCGTTGGCTGAGATGCCGGTTATGATGACTTTGGGGTGATGTTAGCCAAGGGTGTGGAAGACCCGGATGTCCGGAGGCCACTTACCAGTTCTGCCGACGATATGTTCATGTAGTCTTGATGCGATGACATCTGAGGTAAGCTCAAAATTGGTGCTATCTGGCTCTCGGATGACCCGCTTATTGACCTCGGCAGAGTTGGTTGTCGTCGCCATGATGTGTCGTCGTGATGATGTCCTGTGTGAGATGCCATCATGACAGTGACTACAGAGCTACGATAGTCCTTATATACTTATATTGACTGCCTCATTGTTCATATCCTTCATGTCACGAGCTGGCACGAGCTGGGAGTTAAGCATGCAATCCAGAACGTATTCCGGAGTTAATGGGAAGAGTAGAGCTGGCACGCTGAAATACCATGGCGCGGCCGCCGTGGGGCCATATTGTTTCCGCTAGTTTGAGGAGCTTCGGCCGCACTTCACGCAATACGACATCCGAGACCGCCAGTTCTTCAACCCATCAATCAAGCCCCCCTCCCCAGGGCGCCGATCTCTAAGGAAGAGAAGTCTGAATGAGAGTGAGTGGTCAAGGACTTAAACTGGTGCCATCAAGCTCATTGACCCAAGCCAAGTTAGCTAATCGCCAGTATTCGACATCGAGAACACAGACTTGTACTTGTCAGCATTATTCGTGGGTCCGGTGCAAGTACCGCTTTCAATGTAATCCGTCAGTATCGCATACCGAGACGAGGGTTGTAGGGAGAAACACCATTGGAGCGTCGCGATGAGTTTCATGTGGCTCGAATCTCGCTTCGCATCACTGGTGATCCGCAGGTTTGTTTGCGTGTCTTGGTAGCTGAGTTTGTTCCAGGCCTGTAGCCCAGTTAGCAGTTTTCCGAACTGAGTGTACGAAGGGCGAATCTGCCATCTGGGAAGCCAACTTAGACTGTCTACGGCCATGCTAAGCTCCAGAATGTCACTGTCGTATTCCAATAGCATTATTGACAGTCTTTTCTTGATCCCCCTACCCAGCCTTGAGTGCAGAATCCTTCCACTCTATGTTGTTATCACCTCCGTTACAGGGAGCGGCAGTCTCCGGAGTGACTAGATGAGTAGAGAGTAAATTTTCTATCTCGTCAATATGCTCAAGCATCCGCTATAACTGAGCTGGCCCACATGCGTTTCCGTGTGGGCGTCGCCAGTTGCCAGCTCCAGTCGATGGCCTCGGCGACCGGAAGATGGTCTGAGTCGCAAGCGATGTCCCCATTAGCAGGTGTGTAGCACCTGAATGTTAGCCGAAGAAGCGCCGACGCGGAACCTGCATTTATGCCCGAGGCGCCACGGACCGCGAGGCAGCGCGCAGCTAGGGGTGGCTCTGGGGGCCGTTAGGGGCCATTGGGGGCTATATTGCTGTAATCCAATAGAATCCATTTGGGGTCCAAATACCAATGTTCGCCTTACCAAACCGCCTGTGTATAAAAGAGCAGAGGGTGCTCGTCGTTAAGGACCTCGGAATGAGACGTACGTCGACACTTCTCAAGTACATCACTCGCGACCTTCTTGGACTCGACGTAATAATAGTACCTTTCTATATCTCGGCCACACGTTGATATGGTGTACTTCAACGTCTTTACGGCAGCCGTGATCCTTAACGCCATCGGCGTAGTCACCACCTACCCCACCACGAATGCAGGCTGGGTGGATCAATGGCACGCCGAATACAATCACGGCAACGAGTGGGAGGGCGGGAACACTCCGTGGGATAGCGGGAAAAATCGGATTTCGCGACACGTCTTGAATGCCTGCCTCGGTTACTCTGTCCCCCATGGTCACTACCAGAATGTATAGATACCAACCCTTTCGCGTCATGATCAGCGAAGTTCTTTAGCTGTTACTAACGTTATTTCACTACCCGTATAGATGTACTTCAAGTCTTGGAACGAGTGTAATAGGGTGGTACGTATTCTATTCGAATACGTAGGCCAAAGAAGAATCTATCTTCAGATGGGGAAAGGAAAATGGGGGTGGGTTTCCTCCGTGGGTGCGGAGGGCGTTATTTAACTGCGGAGCGGAATAAAGGAAACTCCGGCTCCGCACCCCTGGGCGGTCAGACCTGGCAATAGGCCAGGTCCATTCCCAGGCACTAGCCTGTTACATGCCCCTTCCTCCCTCTTAGCGGGGCGGAACTCCCGTACCCCCGGGGCCTGCAAAAATAGCCCGGGGCTGGAGGCGTCATTTTCTAGAGCCGGAATCGTCACTTCGAACTCCCTACGCCGCCCGGAGTTCTGCCGTACCCAATTGACTTATCCCTTACCCGTACCGCCGTTCCCCAAACAGTCCCTTATCGAACAAGTAACCTCTCGGCCCCCCCCCCCCCCGCCGACCTCGATTACTACCCCAACCTCAACTACTACCGCCCCCCCTTAATAACAACAAT
Source organism: Coniochaeta sp. 2T2.1 (assembly GCA_009194965.1). Taxonomy (NCBI): domain Eukaryota; kingdom Fungi; phylum Ascomycota; class Sordariomycetes; order Coniochaetales; family Coniochaetaceae; genus Coniochaeta; species Coniochaeta sp. 2T2.1. The sequence continues at coordinate 533 of VSMA01000087.1, read as the reverse complement.
ATGGCTCGTAGCAGCCGTAACGTCGCTGCCCCTAAGGAGGAGTACGACGACGCCGGCGAGGAGCTCCCCGCGCCCTGCGCCAGATACGTCTGGTACATAACTAACGCTAATAGCGATAGCAAGCCCTTTTGCCGGCGCCGGGCCGGCCGGACTTCGTACGGCCGCTGTACGGCCTTATACTAGTAGTGCCTCGTCCCTAGTAAGTAACCCCCCTACCCCTAACCTGTCTAACGCTGACGCCCTATAGCCGACGACGACGCCGCTGCTGTCGCCGCCGCTGTCGCCGTCCGTACGGCCGCCTTCCTCCCCGCCAGCCGCCGACGCTCGGAGGCCTTGAAGGTCGCCTACACCCAGTGGCTGGCCTACAAGGCCGTGAAGGCGGCTGCGGTGGAGGAGGGGCCGGTGAAGGAGGAGAAGCCCGCTGCCGCCCCCTCCCCTAAGAAGAATAAGCCGTAAGTCCATCTATCCCTCGCTCTTCCCGCCCCTACCCTCGATCGATACATACTGACGCAACCCTCCGTAGTACCTCGGTC
>VSMA01000086.1:0-15740 GCA_009194965.1 Coniochaeta sp. 2T2.1 | reverse complement strand
ACATTTTGCGACACTCGAGAGAATAAGCGCTGGTGAGGTAGCCGTGTTACTTGCCAACGCTTAACTGTAGGACATCGCCAGCCGACTGATTGGCCCAGTTTTGATCCTGACTAAACGCTCCTACCTTGCTGATAGGGCTCCTTTTCGACTCCCAGATGCTTGTCATTTATCAACCGAAGGGCCGATGGAGAACAGCGATCGGGAAGGGTTACAGACAGGCGTCAAGATGCCGCGTATCCTACCAATGAAGGCCAACAGAGTGGGCACCAGCTCCCATAGCCGGATCACCCAGGCTTGCGACCGCTGTCATAGCAAGAGGATCCGCTGCGACGGTATCCGGCCGTGTTGTTCTCAATGCGAAAAGTGGCTTCGAATGTCGCACCAGCGATAAGCTGAGCAGACGTGCCTTCCCTCAGGGATATACTGAGTCGCTCGAGGAACACGATCGTCATCAGAGAGGTCAAGGGCTTGAAAGATCTATTGGATGAGAAGGACAAGAAAATTAACATGCTCTCTATGATGCACGGCAACCGTCGCAAACCTTCCTTACGATCCGCCTCAGGCTCGACTCCGGCTCTAGATTTCAGGAAAGACGCAAATCTATTGCGAAAGAAGATACTTTCCGTATCCAGGCACCACCACTTATTCTTGGTGTCGAGAACTCTGACTCGTTCTACATGGGTGTTATAGCGGACGAGTTCATCGGTTTGTTTGCGGCTTTGCTACTTCCTAGAAGGAATCAAGAACTAACGCGCCGAACAGAGGCATTCAAACGCAAATTCAGGAAAACGGCAAAACATGCTCCGATTTTGACCCAGATGCGTTCCTACACGTTCAAGGATGCTATCCCCTGACCGCTGAGCCACCATCCCAGAGCATGAAGGTTCAACGCGTCTGTTCTCTGACTGTTGTGTCAACATTTATCTCAAGGAATGGGCTCCATTATTCCCCGTGATCCACAAGCCGACGTTCCTCATGATCTACGAGGAATTCGTGTCCGACCCGGAAAAGATCAAAACAACCACAAGCTTGCACAGGTCTATCTTCTCTTCTGCATTGCCGCTCTTCCACCGGGAATCCCGATCTTGAGCAGATTGCCGCTTGTGAGCTGCAATGCAGAAGTCACTCAATGCCATTCTCATGACAACACCATGGTCACGTTGCAGTGCTTGGTACTGACCGTGATGTACTGCACCGTTAGGGCCGATTACAAGCGACTTCAACACTTCAAAGCCATTGCTGTCAGCTTGTCGCACCGACTTGGCCTTCATCAGAGTCAGAAGCGCTTTTCATTTGGTCCCTTGGAAATTGAGATCGGAAGAAGGTTTTCTGGACTCTGTACACCCTTGACTGGTACGTGGTTCTGCTTTGTATTAGCTTGACGATGCGCTAACCCTCCATAGTTTCTCTGCTGCGATTCTCGGTCCTCCAAGAATCCTTAAGGAGGACGAAATTCACGCAGAATACCCGTCAGACATTGATGACGAATACGTCAACGAAGAGGGATTCCAGCCAAGCCTCCCTGGCGAGCACACGGCATATCAAGCGCTCTGGCTCTCTTCAGGGGCACCCGCATTCTTGCCAAGGTTCTTGAGAAGAACTACCCACTACGTTGCATGAACTCTCCCTGCACCAAATATCGGCTCAGATGCCGAGCTTGACAACTGGTGTGACAACCTGCCGCAGCACTTGAGGCTTACTTCAGACAAGAAAGTTGTCCACCGACATCATGGGAAGCGGATCCCCCCTGCTTGTAAACAACGATGTATTTCCGACGCGCACACCCGCTGGACTACTGACTTATCTAGGCTCTGGCCTTTATTACACTAAAACCCTGATCTACCGACCGGCTGTTGGGTCTAGCTTGGGACCTAAAGCTGCAGCGGCACTCATTTCCATCCGCGAGTACAGCAAGCACATTGTGAAAGTTGTCCAGCTTCTCGAAGAAAGTAGCATGTCGTTTGCGTTCTGCCTAAACAAGGCAGACACCCTTGTCCTATGCGGCCTGACATTGCTATATGAGATCTTAGACCTCGGCAAGGAGAGCAACATCATCAAGGATAACGCCAGGCTCACCAATGCGGCGATTAGGATTATGGACAAATCCAAGGCCCCTGGATCCCTTCATTCAAGCAAATCGCCGCCGGGCTTATCCTATTTGAAGAGCACCCCGCGCGCCAACTCCGCCTTACATACCGCCTCAACAAAGGCTAGCTACGTGTATGCCAGCTCCATCCAGGACATTGGCCCCGATCTCCCAGGCCCCTAGCTACGAGATGGTACCATCATTGGGACGGCATGGAAGTGCCAGCATAAACGAGACGGATCTCCTGTTGCCACAAAGCAAGGCCCGCAAAATGGCCATGCCACCGTCGGGACAAAGCAGACCCAAGCTGTACAATATCCGATCCCAACGATCGTTTGACGCTGTCCGCCCAGAGCCGTTCCCTCTCCTACAGCGAATTCACCGACTATCGTAAGCCAGGGTCGGGCAGCTCAGGCAACAGTGAATGAGAGGGTGCCTTCGACACCGAACACCAGCACAGAACAGAATCTCGACCACCTTTCCTTCAATTCACCGCTTCGCGACACCGGTCACCGGTGCAGCCCCGCAGTCAAGAGCGCGAAAACGCAAAAAATGCTCTTTACTCACAGCTTGAACAAATTGCATCAAGCACGTCAATGGCCGACTGGGAGGCACTAGTAGTCTCGCTTGACGACGGCCAACCCAACCTCTACGATGCAATTTACGTTTGTACCAAATTCCCTGCTGAAGCCAACCTTGCCGATATTGTCGAATGCAACAAGGAGCATCGCTTTCGTCATCTCGATCGGTACGCCATCGATGGTGTCTAGTCTGTGCAGCCATGCTCTAGCGACTGTCCTGGAATTCTTCCCATATTTACTCATTGCTATATGCTATTAGTCTCATAACTATCACACATTTATAGATTGAGTGCGGACAGTACCTTGACTATTCTGTGCGCGATCCCAAATCAGGCGGCGGACCCTGTGGGCGTCACTATCCATCATGGCTGCTAGGCCAAAGCCTCCGTTGTGCATAAACCTCGAAAACGCCCATTCCACGCTTGGTGCAACCTGAGTTCGCGCCTTGGACCTTCTCCACGGCGTCTGCTGAACGAAGAATAAGCTCCATCGGTGCTATTAACAGGGGTTTAGAATCCTGTCCGCGGGAGATCTCTGGGAAGGGACTGTACCTGTACGAACGATATCACCGTATTTTTCGCAAAGATTAGCGATATCCCGGTGTGCTTTTCCGCTCCGTGCCAGCTTTAACCAGTACAACTTGGTTATCTTGGCCGCTAATGGACCAGGAAATCGGCTCAAACGGTGAAGAAGAGCGATAGATAGGGACCGGCTCGCGAAGCGACCTGCAAGATAGGAACCGCAGAGGACCCCGGCAAACCCAAGACCTCCGAGGATTCCACCACAGCAAATTGATGTCGTTGTGATGATTGTGACCAGCGCAAAATGAGACCAGAATACCAGAGCCGACTGAAGTGCTTTGAGACCATGCATCCAGTCGAGCCAAAGTAGTAAGCGATGTCTTTTACGACAGCGGAAGCCGACGCACAGTGCTGAAACGGCGAGTAATTGCCCTATCGAGAAGGGTTCAGAGAGGTCTTATGATACAGTGAACATTTTACCTCCTATAACGGATTCCCGCGGTAAAAACCTAGACCAAGCGTGAATAATTTATCGTGCAATATTTGATGTGGTTTCTTTGACTGTCGGAGACTCAAGCGACAACCTCAATTTCTAGTTACAAAATGCCGCCTAGCACTTGTTGCCCCACCAAGAGGCTCCGACTGAAGGAGTCTCGGACCTTCCTCACTTCATCATAACCCCGCTCCGGCATGATCATTCTGCGGTATCATATCCTCAGAGCTTGTACTATTTCGAATTCACCCTTGCCCGGAGGCTTACCCTCGCTACTATAACGCTACAATACAGTTCTGTCTCGGATATACGCGGTCCAACGTACGGTAAAGACGGCAGGCGCACCCCGTCAGCAGGGTTGAGAGCATTAATAAGTGCCTCCGACAGCTTGCTAAAGCTAAGGTACGTGCGAAAGAGAAGATCTGGTGACCTGGGGTAAGTGCTTACATACGGCCAGGCAAAACACATCGAATCTCAGGGGCGTTGTGGGAGACAAGGGGAGTAGATCTCACGCAATGCTTCTTACATCTATTCAGGCGACTGATATTGTACAAGTTGAGTCTCCCCTGACTCCTCCAATACTAACATCAAACCCATGGTAGCCATTCAAAGAGGCTTGCAAAGCTAAATGGCCGGATGACTCAATCGAGGAATTCCTTGAGGATCCGAGTGAACTCTGTAGGATGTTCCAAGTGAAGCATGTGAGACGCATTTGCCACCGTGACCGAATGACCTTGCTTCTTCTTAAACACTTCCTCCACGTGTCCATCACGTTATTTGAGCCTCGTCAAACTCACCATTGATGAGCAGGGTCGGGACGTCAATGGCGCTACACTCCTTGACTATGTCGAAATCTAAATGTCGAACGAATGGTCAGTCAGCATATTTGCCAGAAACCGGGAAGGGGTAGCTTCCGCCCAAAATCCAAACCGAGTCAGCGGCAACTACTCACCTCTCATATTTCCAGTAGTATTGATCTCGTCGGGTCCGTTCATGGTAGTATACACAGTGGGGTCGTCGTCGATATTCTGGAAAGAGCTCTGCAGAAGTGGCGGGAACGGATCTATTCTGCAAAAGTGTTGCGCATAAAAGGCGTTGATGGCACTCTGGTATTCTGGCGAGCTGAAATTACCCGTCTCGGAGGCTTCGAGGATCGGGCCCGAGACGTCGGGTCCCATGGCGTTCACGAGCCCCAGGACAGAGACGTGCCAATCCGACATCCTTGCGGGCCCGCTCGCGAGGATTAATTCTTCAGACCTTGCCTTGCTGGGTAGTTTCCTTTGTAGGCCCTGCTGCCCACACCCCGGCGAAGCTGGCGCCGGAGGATTGACCGGCCATGGAGTACGTCTTGATATGTAGGGCCGTGACAAGATTGTTGAACTCTGCCATGAACATTTCAATGTCCCAGATGGTGTTGTTGCCTTGGCTGTTAGGGATGTGACTGCTTCGGCCGCAGCCGAACTGGTCGTATAGAAGGACAGGGCGGCCGGTGACGTTTGCGAGGTCGCCGTAACCGGGTCGCATGTAATCGCAGTCAGCGCCTGGTCCGCCGTGCAAGGCAATGAGAGGGGCCTTGTCGCTGTCCAGACTACCCCAGAGCTCGTAATATGTGCGATAGGCTTGGTCGCCTGGCGCCGGAGGTAGGGTATGGTAGCTAAACGGAACGTAGCCTGTGGTCACAGGAACTGCACATCTGGCAACTGCCGCGAACACCGGGAATACCACCGGGACAATACTTGTCAGAATGCTCCGGGGATTGGAAGGCATGTTGATGCTTTGGCGGGTTGCTGTCAGTGCGATACTGCATCGGCACAAAGAGCGCTGGGTGAAGATGAGCGCACAGAAGACATCATCGGAACGAGACTCCGACTATTTATTAGGATGTTTCCCGTCCTCATGAGTAGGTTTCTCACTTCGGCAGTGCCGGAGCCGGTGACAGTATCATTACATGAGGCTTATTCCTTTATCGGCGGTCTGTTACGTAGTTCTCCGACCGGAATCTCTGCTCTGTTCGGAAATATATGGCGCCTTCTAGATTTGGATGCTTGCGCGACAGTCCATGCGATTACTAGCTGACATCAGCTGACCTAGCTAGCGGCCCCGCAAGGATGGTTCAGCGTAAATAATCCCGCAACGGTCTAAACCCGCCGCAGGGACATGAGAGTGGAAGCTGCCGAGAGAAAGTTATCTATAACATACAGGGCTAATAATATTCGAACATGGAGTACCTACGGTTTTCGTAGTCCTCGAACACAGATAACGCCGCTTCAACACAATCCCGTGGCAGAACTGACACGAACCTAAGGATATCTATTCCTTCAGTATAGAGGTGTCTACGGAGCTTGACTTACTTGAACAACGAAACAGGTTCGTAAATCTCGAATCGAGCGGTTGTGCTGTGGCTGACACTCATTAGTTAGTGCATATTCACTTTACCTAACGCTGTGGGTTGTCATAGCAGCATAATGCAGACGAGAAAGTTGCAGAGACATGAGAACCGTGGTGCCGAACTCCCCCGTAGCCTTGTGAGAAACCGGAAGTTTCCTGCCTAGGTTTATTGTGGTAACCACGCTCCCTGTTCCCGCGGGGCCAACCATTGCCATCTGGGCCATCATTGATTACTGCCTTATATAGGTAGGGCGCACCCAGGCTTTTACAGTGATCCTGTTGGCTTCTGTGGCTAAGACATGGGCTTGAGAAGAGGAGTTGATGAAGTTGATAATACAGACTGTACGACGGACGATGGTGAACCTGAATACGGATGCGGATGGTTGGTAGGTGAGGGCGACGGCGCATTAGCAGTTGATATCGCCAGGTCGGGGTGGTCGCCAGACAGGGCCGCTTGCTCTCCGGTGGTGCTTGGTCCATGCTAGGCACTATATGTTTTGCCCAAGCATAAGGGAGTGAAAGTCAGCATGGTCTGACAAGTCAGGAAGAGACACAGCCCTGGACGACCTGGGAGAGACCTCTGGGGACGGGTGGAGGGCGAACGATGACCTCCGAGGGCCTTGAACGAGAAGCAGCCTATAACACAAGCTTGGGTTGGCCCCAGTGGGAGCCTGAGAAGCACTCTAGCAACATGGGCAAGCAGACGGAGACAAGGCGCAGATCCGCCGAGCGCACGGTCGCCGCCAATGGACCGCACCAGGGCATCGGCCCAGGCGACATCTGAGCTATAGGGATAACGACCTAGCGCCGTCGCGCACGCTCAACGCACAGCCCTTGGTATGCCTTTGGAACCCTAGGTAATAACTGCGACCTTGCCGGAGAGAGAGATCTTGGTCCACTGCTAAAGAAGATTGGGGCGCAGACGTTGCTGCGATTTATAATACCGGCTGTATTACAGTAATGGTCAATAAGTCTGTATACACTCCGCTATTTCCCACCCAAAACCGCCCATGTGCACCAACTTCAAGCATTAATTGCGGGCGGGGGGAGGCCTCTAAAATTACACGAAAAATTGCGCCTTATACCTACGAAGCAATATTATTACCTGAGCAGCACTGGGCAATTTCCAAGAAAGAGTGATACCCTTTAAACTGGCAGTTAATTGTAGTCGTCGTGGTGTTCAGATTTTGTATAGTGTGGGGCGGGCTTCATATGTTAGTGGGAATGCAGGGTGTACACAGACTTATTGACCATTACTGTAACTATGAGCGACAGCCGTTGTTCCTATTTGCGCCGAAAGTTAGCAGGGCAAACCGGCCGCTATTGTCTGACATCAGCACTAAAATCGAACTAGAATCCCCGCTGAATGGCCTACATTAAAGTCCCACATTAACTGGGGTTGTTTCGGAGATGTTGCATTACCCCGCGGAAATTCTGCACTCTACATGCACGTGGCTTGCCCGGCTTTAACGTGGAGATGCCTAAGAAGCTCCGTCTGCCAGTACTTAACGTGTGTTACACCGAGTTCCCGGTTGGCAGCGGCGCACATTCAATAAGACGGGCCAATGGATGTCAGCAAACGGTTACTTAACCTGTCAACGATTAGCTCGATGCTGACGACCGGCGTCCCACAGAAGTCGGACGGCAAACTGCTGCTAGCGTCGCAATGCACCGGCAGCAGTGTCCACCGCATGGGGCTGTCTGGATTCTTCGGGTGTGGGGATGAACTGTTCCTGGGTTCTCTTGCCCCAGATGGAGAAGTGACGATCCTTGGCACTAGCAACATTCTAGCCGACACCCGCTCGTGCCTCCGATGCAATTGCTCACAAATCAGGTTAAGTATGGTTACATATACTTAAGAGTCGGATTCCCTACGATCCTATGTCGTCGAGTTTCATCCGGACAACTGCTTCTCCCTCGGCGCAAACTCTGATTTGTTCGATCTGTACCTTCCAATTTCAGGACCAATACGCTACCGCAACATGTCACAATCAGAGGAGATTGGCCATCCGAAGCCCGATGTGCAACAGCATGAGGGCACTGAGCAAGAATATGTCGTTAACGCGCAATCCAGCCACCTCGCCGGCGAGCTTGATGAGGCGACGGAAAGACGCGTGAGGAGGAAGCTTGATCGAGTGGTCGTTTCACTCGCCTTCACCGCATACCTCCTGGCCTTTCTCGACCGATCCAACATTGGGAATGCCCAGACCGCAGGTATGGGTAGTGACCTCAAATTTGACGATCCACATTATCAGGTCAGTCTTCCTCACTCCATCCAAATTAGACCTGGCTAACGTGCTGCTTTTGCGGACTCAGTGGCTCCTTACCATATTCTACATACCCTATAGTAAGCTACTTTTTGCGCCAGGTATTGCGGGTGCTCAGCTGCTTACAAACTTCCTAGTCGTACTCGAATGGCTGGCTATGATGTGGAAAATTGTGCCGCCACACATCTGGGCTTTCGGCACAATCCTGACATGGGGTCTAGCTGCGACTCTGCAGGCCGCAGCCTTCAATTGGAAAGGGCTTATGGTATGCCGCTTCTTCCTAGCCGCAGCAGAGGCCGGATTCGCTCCGGGCATCCCCTATCTGCTCAGCTTCTTCTATCGTAGACGGGAGCTCGGTCTGCGCTGCGGTATCTTTCTGTCTGCTGCCCCGTTGGCGACAACCTTTGCAGGTGCTCTCGCTTTCGGTATCACATCCGGCCATCCCTCGATCGCTAACTGGAGACTGCTCTTCCTGGTTGAAGGACTCCCCACAGTGCTCTTTGCATTCGTGGTCTTCTGGTACCTGCCCGACTCCCCGGACACGGCCAAATTCCTCACGGAGGAGGAGAAGCAGGTCGCAAAGGCCCGAGCCATACTCCAGACCGGTATGGAGGGGACAGAACGCATCGGGGGCAAAGTCCATCTAGCGGACATTTTGTCTGCGTTCAAGAGCCCGCAGACACTGGTCATGCCTCTCATGTTTTTCAGCTGCAACGTCTCCTTCGCCTCGCTACCCGTGTTCCTGCCCGCCATCCTAACCACAATGGGCTTTACCCGTATCAGCGCCCAGGGCCTGACTGCGCCACCTTACTTTCTCTCGTTCCTTGTGTGCATCGGAACGACCTACGTGGCCGACAGAACCCAGCAGCGCGGGCTCATGATCACAGGTCTCTCCCTTATTGCCGGTGTCGGATACATACTCCTCGCCACAGTCAAGTCTATCGGCGTGCGGTACTTAGGAGTCTTTCTCGCCGCTGCAGGCGTGTTCCCGGCCATCGCCAATATCTTGCCGTGGGTGCTCAACAACCAGGGCAACGACACGAAGAGGGGCGTGGGTATCGCGATACTTAATATGATCGGGCAGTGCGGCCCGCTGCTGGGCACGCGGGTGTTTCCGGTGACGGACAAGCCATACTATGTGAAGGGTATGTCGATTTGTGCCGGGTTCATGTTCTTCAATGCGATTCTGGCGATTCTGCTTAGGACTTACTTTGCGTGGGAGAACAAGAGGCTGGCGGCCGCTGAGAGGTCGCAAGCTGCTGCAAGTGGCACGGAGGAGAAGTTGGATATTCGGAGGTTGCCTACCGAGATTGAGGGTGTTATTGGGTATCGGTATGTTCTGTGATGGCCTTCTTGGGAATCGATCTGCGCCGTAAGATGTTCTCTTATCGAGACTATCCGCGTTGTGGCCCGGTCAACAGCACTGTTGGGTCGTTGGGACATATTTCGATTTAGTTCCCATACTATTACAAACCCGACAAAACTAGTCTTAGCTGATGCAGAACAATTGGCAGAGTGTGAGCCGCCAGTGGTCTGAAGAGTAAAGTTTCTGCTTGACGGGTGTCGTCGCGATCGGGCTTTTGTGGGTTCGAGCGCCGACTGATCACGGCAGCCTGTGCTGTTCTTGTTCAGCACCTGGGTAGCCTTTCCTCGTTGCAGTCATGTCGTAAGAGAAAGTCGGCACTAGGAAATAATATATGTCGTGGTGTGTAAGAAATCCTAGAAATATACTTATTCTATAAAGCCTTTGCCGAGTTTCAGCCCTTATATCTAGCGACCGGATTATACTACTTTAGGGAAGACAGCTACCCTATCAAGCCAAACCAGTAGTTCCCGTCTCCACAAAGTATAGAATACGGTTCGGCTTTCCAAAGCTCTTATAGAGGCCTTCCGGCTAGGGTCCGGGCAAGAGATTAGTATCTCACAGTAAAGGCACTTAAACAAGGCTATCACGCGGAAGTACCACCGTAGTATAAGCCTAGGGGAGGATTCTAGCAGTGGTAGTAAGTCCTTTTCGAAGCCCGGGTTCAAGGATAATAGAGACTTAGGCTCTTCAAGCGATAAAAGCGATACCGACGCCGAAAAGAACAATACTGATCGAATACCTTAGGACGCTCAAACCGGCCACGGGCACCGTGCAGCCTCTACTATCTACGCTAGGCTTCTAGGCGAAGGAGCCTTTAAGGACGCCGACTCGAAAGCTAGGTTCGAGATATAGCGTCAAGTGGGACCGGTTCCTTGACTTTACTAACCCCCGGAAGAACGAATATTTCGGCGGCTCTTACCGCGTCTTCGGGCACTAAACTTACCTCTGGTAGCCGGGAACGGAAGTCCTCGACTGTATATAACGCCTCCAAGTCCAATAGTACGAGGAGTGCCCGACTCGAAGCTCTACGGACTATAGACCTCGACGTTACTCACCAAAGCCTTTTCGGACCTACTACACGGTCCCAGGGCCGTCAAAAAGAAGGACTCGAGGCTGTAATATAGGGTACGAATCCTATACTTATAGCATAGGCTATACGTTCTGGTAAGAGTCTCTTTTCTTCCTTCCGGCCTTCGTTTCTAGTAGGGTTTCAATAGTAGTCGTACCGTTTATAAGCCTCCAAGAGGACCTTAGTGACCGGGCTACGAAACTAAGGATTCCCTCTATAGTCGGACCATTTTCCCGCTTTGTCTACGAGGCAGTGAATTCCCTCCGGCACTTCGGAGTCCTTAACGGGGAAGCAGACGGCACGCTGCGCGCCCTACGGGCCATCCACGTGAGCTACTTTTCTGTACAGACTGTCTTCGAGGCGCTGTGTGTGAAGGAATGCACCAGATGCGGCGACTCCGACCAAGGAGCAAGGAAGAGGCGCGAACCCTGATCGTGGCTTGACGTGGATATGGATGAATATTGAAAGCCGCTGATCTTAGCGGGCTCTTTCAGCGCTCTTTTTTGGGTCAGCCACCGAATCAGAGACGAAAAGCCAACTGTGGATATCCTCTTGGTATCGAAGCAATCCCACAGAGCTTAACTGGAGGCTCTTGAGGCTCAGGACACTGTATATGAATCAAGCATATCTAATTTACCTAGTGAGACCGGTAGGTGTATTGTAGTGGGCTCAGTGGTGCGCTAAGAGTAGGTTGAATATAGTGGTGCTGATTCTGGGATGCGATTTTGGGGAGGCCAAAAGTGGACCGTCTCAACTTAGAACTACCTAGGCTAGCAGATGTCGATGACTTCAAAATGCACTGTTTCCTTAACATAGAATGAAAGGATAAATGCATCAATGCTAGTACCCCACCCCATGCCGCTGGAAAAAATGCAAACAAGTCTCAATCCTTGTCCCTTCCCGAAGGAAGGGAAGGCAAGGAAGGGAAAGGGAAAGAGAGGAAAGGGAAAGGAAAGGAAAGTGGAAAGGGAAAGGGAAAGGGAAAGGGAAAGGGAAAGGGAAAGGGAAAGGGAAAGGGGGAAAGGGAAAGGGAAAGGGAAAGGGAAAGGGAAAGGGAAAGGGAAAGGGAAAGGGAAAGGAAAGGGAAAGGGAAAGGGAAGGAAAGGGAAAGGGAAAGGGAAAGGGAAAGGGAAAGGGAAAGGGAAAGGGGAAAGGGAAAGGGAAAGGGAAAGGGAAAGGGAAAGGGAAAGGGAAAGGGAAAGGGAAAGGGGAAAGGGAAGGGAAAGGGCAGGTGAAGGGGGCAGGGGGGAAGGGAAAAGGGTACTTTACATTCCCTTTTCCCTTTCCCTCCCTTTCCCTTTCCTTTCCTCGCCTCCTTCTCGCCCGGTCCGAGCGGCACCTCACCCTGCGGCGGACCTCGTAGCTGCTCCCGATTGTGACGCCGCCCTGGACGTCGGCGCGGCATCGCGTGCCTGCGGCGAAGGACTGGAAGACGCAAGGGACGACCACGGTATGCCGACCAGGGTGCCAATGACGGGACCTTCTCCTGGAAAGGAAAGCCCGCAAGGGGAGGCCGTCGGCGCGGAAGAAGGGGTCGCGGACCAGGTCCTTCACCGGCACGGCCCGAGGCTCGAACTTGACCATGTACGGCTGGGCGGAAAGGATTGGTATGTGCTCTTGGAGGGCCGAGATCACGGCTTCCGGAGGGACGTTTGGCGGGATAGACACGCGGGTTGTTGTTGATGTTTTACGGGGGCCCATGGTGATTGCGAGAAGTACCAGTAGGAGGCTATCTAGGTTCCTAGGTAGGTACTACAGCGAGTCGCACGCGGAATTTGTAAGGACAGACGGAAAAATTTATTGTCTCGACCCTTGTTGCCCTAAGTTTCATGCACTTGCGAACCGTATTGGCTTTAGGTGGAACATATATACTGTTGTTCTTAAGGCATGTCTAGGATCTTTTCCTCGAAACAACGGTCGTGTTAACAATGGGATCCTTGGCCCTTCCCAATGCTGAGGTCGTAGAATTGCTTAGTTAAGCCATCAAGGTCCGGGACGGGGATATGGGGGAACAGATATGACGCATAGAAAGAACTCAAGATCTGGCGTTGAGCAAGTCATCGTTCGTAGGTATTCCCAAACGCTACTCTGATGGCTTTTTCGAAACCTTCGAAACTCTCAAAGACGCGCTTGGTCTCCTCATCACGTGGTATTTCCTCGTTTTCCAGGGAGTTCCTCATGAAGGATTCGAACCACGACAGAGCTGGCCGGTGACAAGAGATACGGCGTGCAGCAGTTTGTCTTCTTCTGTCTGTCTCCTTCACCATTACGTTACCGTTACTTGTAGATTCCATTAATAAGACCGCACCGAAGACTAGCTGTCCGGCCGCTTATCCATCTCTATCCGACCTTCTATTTCCGTCCATCCGTCCGACGTTCTACTTCGGTCCTTTCGTCCGTCGTTCTACTTCGGTCCATTCGTCCGTCTGTTTATTCTTTTGTCCCTGTTCCTATCATATCTCATGTCTGTGACTTGTCTTATCTTATTAAGCCCGTGTGTATGCGACTACGTACATGCATGCGTATCGTGAGCGAGCGGCCCGCAAACTTGACTAAGCCTCGTCGACGGTACCCTGCCCGACCTGGCCGAAAATACCCTACCCCGAAGCGGACTCTGTTAGATCAATCCAAGTTAGCCTGATATGGAGACAAGAAAAGAACTAACGGTGCGTACTTCCAAGCAATGTACGCGTCTAAGATGACGGAACTCGGCAGCCTGTGTATGCCCTGCAGCTGCTCTCGTTTTCTCAACAGTCTTTCCGAGAATGTCGCCAGCTTATTGTGCAAGTTCCAAGAGCTGAAGTTTGTGTTACGTATCGGGTGGTTAGATAGCTTGCGCTTATCATGCTTATCCTTGCCTTATGCATGTTAAGGCAGTTTGCTAGTGGCGTTCGGATCTTCCCCTGGCAGTTGGGACAAGCTTTGCATGCGGCTTCCGAGAATGACGAAGAACCGCGGACGAGCAAGCGGGGCGATACCACAGCAGCTGTGACCAATAAGGCATCTTACTCGGCCGAGTACAGCACAGTTTTCATCAACCAAATGCAATATCGGAAGGACTAGGGTGTTCCCTTGCTGCGACTATTAGCATCCGAAGCACCCAGGTCGTTGCAGAATTCAAGGCACTAAGATCCCCCGTTTACCCCTGGCTTTGTCGTTCATTTCCCTCCGAGAGAGGCGTCACTGGCTTGATAGCTGACAGAAAAACTGCACGTCTGAAAGTGTGGTTCCCGGGGTCAGTTATGCAGTCATTGCATTCTTGACAGCGCCTGTCGATTCCCCCACAGTTACGCGACGGGTTAACTTTTCGGGAATAATTCTTGTGGATGGCTGCAGTTCTGGAGGCGCTAAGAGGTGGAGGGGTAAGATATACGCTATTCCCGACTGGGAAATTGTTGCTACCCCTGAGTATGGTGCATATGAACGAGTCCTCGGCACACTCTCTGTCACGACATACGTCCGATTCGACTCTCGACGCAGCCTTCTCGAACCAATGCGATCTTTCCCAATCGTGCAGCGCATCATGACCCCACTTGGCATTCAACCTTGGCTCGCGGCGCTTCGCCGGCCAAGACAGGAGAATCGCAGGTCGGATTCTCACCCGGTTGGGGCATGGTATGTCCTCGTACCTTGTACTCCAGTCCGAGCTCCGCAAGCAGGATTGGGACCTTGATTCCCATTTGGAGTTGCCGCGGTGTAAAGAGTAATGTCAGTCATCGTGCCCATAGTGGGTGCTGTGCTTGCGTGCTGTGTAATCACGCGTTGCTGTATTGGCGAGAGTAAATATAGGGCACGCGAATTGTAGTGAGTTGTGGACAAAGCTAGTACTTATAGATAGTATTGCCTGGGACGACCTTCGCTTATTGGTGAAGGGCGGATGAAAGAGCAGGCCGGACCGTTACTAAGTTAGTGCCTAGATGCTGAATTGTCAGGCCAGGTTTATGCGGGCGCATCTGACTGATCTGGCGGCCGACAGATAGAGAGAAGCAAGGCCAACCGCTGAGGAAAGGGAGCAAGAAAATTACAGATCAAATCCCCGCCAAATAACTTCACCGTTGGACGACAATTCTCGCATCACATGAATTTGACGCAAAGAACCTGAACGTAAAAGGCATGGCACTCTCAATTGGATGCTAGACATGCATATGGGAAACTAACCCCTAAAAAGACTCCGAGCCTTCTATTTGGCTGGAGTGGACTGGTGCCCCACGACCATTCGGGGCTAATCCAAAGATAGCGATAATAATTCCACACGGCTATTTCGCAGCTTGTACTGCTTACGCAAAACTTATGTCGCTACCGCCTATCCGGAAATCGCAACGGCGTCTGCCCGAAAAGTCCTTCCACCATTCCCACAAGGCATTCTCGCCCGCGTTCCTGGCCACATCTGACACCTAAGGTACAACAGATGGCACTCCGACATCGGACCGTTTCCTCAGATTTAAGGTCCTTCAGCTAACCTCCCGCTATCACTGCAGGATAGTGACCGGCGGTCGCCGTCGTACAGACATTGGATCCACCCCGTACATCCGCCATTGAGCAAAATGAAGGACCTCAACAATCTGCCGCCGGGAAAAGAAAGCGCGCTCCATGGCGTGAGTAAGCAACTTCCTTAGTTCGAATAATTACAACTGAAGATGATGCGGTGGTTGCAATAGGTTTGAGCGGTATTTGGGTAATGCATAATGCTCCAATGTAATTGGATGGTTGAGGGCGTGAACTTAGGATGCGAGGCAGGGAATCCCATCCCATTATCCGACAACCCTACCGCCGGGCTAGATGAATGCGCTTACTAAGGCCCGGGTATACGTGACATTTTCGCGGCTTCTTAGAAACTGGGACGTCATCAGCTTGCCTTGAACAGGATAGTGATAAAACCGGGGTGGTAGGAGAGGTAAATCTCCCAGACGTGTACACTTAGATCATTGAGAATGCTGCGCTAGTGATGCAGCTTCCGGCTACTTCGGCT
>VSMA01000085.1:0-15825 GCA_009194965.1 Coniochaeta sp. 2T2.1 | reverse complement strand
CCTAACCCTAACCCTAACCCTAACCCTAACCCTAACCCTAACCCTAACCCTAACCCTAACCCTAACCCTAACCCTAACCCTAACCCTAACCCTAACCCTAACCCTAACCCTAACCCTAACCCTAACCCTAACCCTAACCCTAAGTAACCCTAACGGGTTTGCCAAAGCGTCTTCCGACCCGTACACCTTGCGGCCCCTCACCCTCACCCTGATAACCACCCTGACCCTCACCCTGACCCTCACCCTGACCCTCACCCTGACCCTCACCCTCACCCGGACCCTTACTATTACCCGCACCTGACCCTAACCGCTGCGCTCTGCTCTTTTCCTGCTATCGCTCGCTTCCCTCGCTCTCCGCTGCCTAATCTTTGCCCTCACCCTAACCCTCACCCTCACCCTCACCATTACCCTCACCCTCACCCGCACCTTACCCTAACCGCTGCGCTCTGCTCTTTTCCTGCTATCGCTCGCTTCGCTCGCTCTCCGCTCCTTAGTCTTTACACTTACCCTCACCTTATATCTTCGGGTTAAATCGTATCTTCCCCTTACCTATAGTTTATCCTTAACCCTATTACATGTAACTTAAATCTTCTAACCCACTATAAACCTCTACTTAACCCTATCACTTGAAACCCTTACCCTTATATACCTCCGTCTTTGGTTTTGTCCGTTATATTGTAACGCTCTTATATACTCTATTACTTAAAACCCTTTATATCTCTATAATCGTATTCGGTCCTGTATCTATGTTTAATATAATTACCTCCCTAGCTCCGGTCTCTATCTCCTATATATACTGTTTAACCCTACACATTACCGCTCTTCTAATCTTCGTTCTTTAAACCACCTTAACTTATTGTCAGCTTCTCGCTACCCACTTTATGTACTTCAACTCTTACCGTACTTAAACTTGTATTTGTATTACTGTCGTAATCTACTGTCCTTATCCCACTCTTCTCGTATATACTAAGTCCTCTCTATTTGTATTACACTCCAATCCCTTAGTTCTATACCCGTTATAATCTATCCCTTAAATCTAACACTATATAACGAAAATTCCGAAACCTATTTTCGAAAATCCTCATCTTGCCCTTTAGTTTTCATATCTACATCCTCTAATTAATGTATTATAACTCCTGTTTAACCCCACTTCGTTAATCTATCTACGATCTAAATCTACAACCTACCCGAATACTCTTTACCTTGCTGTTTATACTACTTGCGCTAACCTACCCTATACTCCGTTAACTTTCCTCTATACAACTTGTACTATCCGGCTATTGCCTTACCTATCTTGTCTTTCTACGTTATCCAACGTCTATGAATTACACGTTATGGTCCATCTACGCTATTACCCGCTTACGGTAATCTGCTAATCTCTATTCCTTTTTGCTCAACCCTAAGTTTAAACTACTCTTCCGCCTCCTCGTTGCCTTGCCTTTCATCTCGATACTAGCCTGAACCATACCTTTTGAATCGTAAGCTTAACCATGCATACATACTAATTAACTTTAATCCGTTCTATTTTAAATAACCTTCGTTTCGATACTCCTAATGTATGTTAACTTCTGTCGTCTGCCCTTAACCCTTATATACCTTGTCTAACCAACTCCGTCTCTAAAGCCAATACCCTCCTTGCTTATATACTTTCCAAATAACCTCTTCCCATACGGCCAGCGCATTTGTCCCGTTCGTCCCGTGAAAACGCCTGTTTCTCCCGAGCCACTTCAAAAACTCTCCCTCCTCGTTTGGCTCAATGTCAAACAACTCCCGTATGAACGCCCTCAAACTCCCGCTCTTCATCACCATCAAAACGACTGGCAGCACCTTGTCTGTATATACGCAATCAGCTTCGCCGCTGCTCTCACGCGTCTGCCCACACCAATCCAGCGGCAGCTTACACTTGTAGCAGCATGCCAGCTCTCCAAATGTCAACGCCCTACACACTTGTGCATACCTATCCCTCTCTACCACCTTACACCACTTGCCTTCCTCTCGGTGCCACGGCTTGTCTGGCACGCTCTCTAACTGGAGCCCCTTCTGGTGCCGCCGGACGTGACAAACCGCACACTCGTCCGCCACCTCGTCCAGCCAGCGCAGCAACGTCCTTACTCGCCGTCCTCCTTCCTGTCCGAACGCCTTCCACATTTCTTCGCGACGTCCCGGCCTCTCGCTCCCGCCATCCTCCACGGCCTCGTGACTGGCACAATGGTCACACATCTCGGCCCCGGCCAAGCTTACGCATGTCTCACCCGACAACCCGTCCATAAATGCGGATATCACTGCGCGTCGGCAGCCCGGTGTTGTCATGAACGCTGCCATCTGCGTCTGGTTGACCAAGCTGACAAAGTCGCAATGCGGGTCTTCTCTCGGCGGCCGTCCGTCGTGTATCACCACCGACTCGACGACCTCACCTTGTCGTCGTGCGCCGCGGCCCGTCTGCTGTGTAAAGTCGACCAGCCCGTACGGCTGCTCCATATGTATGACCGCCACGATGCCTTCTATGTCGATGCCCGTGCCCAAGCCGGTTGTTGCCGTAATCCAGCGGTGGCCTTCTCCGCTGGCCCACGCCTCTCTGACCTCGCGGTTGCGCTGCTCCGGCATGCCGCTATGGTGGAAGTCGCACCCAAGCTCCTCGGCCAAGCTCTCGCTCGCCGTTGTCGAACGGCAGTATATGACGCCCTTCTGCCCGCCCACCATGCGCCCGCCCATCTGACGCGCAACGTCGGCCGTCCGCGCCGCCACCGCTCCCTTGCCGGGCTTGATCTGCTCGACGCGGTACCGACAGTTGAGCTTTGCCGTTCGATCGCGCACCATCACCGCGGACGATGCCAACATGAGCTCGCGAAACCATTCTTCCAGCACTACCGGCATCGTGGCCGTCAGCATCACCAGCGAGCATCCGAACCGGTGCAAGCTCTTCAGCTCTTCCAGCTTCGGCCGGTATCCGGCGTCGGTCATCACGGTGTGGCACTCGTCCACGAAAATACGCCTGAGCAGCCCTGCGCTCATAAAGCCGTCCGCGTAAGCCGTGAATTCCGGTGTCGCTATCAAGTCGGCACTGGCCACGACCATCCTTGCCGCCCGCTGCACCCCGTCACGCCCCGCGCTGAGCGATGGCCTGTAGCGGATGCAGTCGACCCCCATGCTTGTTGCCCGCTCGACCAAGTCCTCCATTAGCGACACGAACGGCACTACGACTATGCTCATGCCAGTGCTGGCCATCACCGCGGGGACCATAAACAGTATGCTCTTGCCTGCGCCGGTCGGGAGCACGCTGATCATCGACTCCTTCGGGCCCAGCTGCATGATGGCTCTCATGCTTTCGGCCTGCTTCTCCGACCTCCATGTCGCCTCTGGTCCTAGCACTGCCCGAAGCCCGGCTGTCAGTTCCGCTTCATCGACCGTGTCCGCGCTGATGCCGACCGCTCTGGCCCGCTTCTCGGTCACCGCGACCGAGTCCTGTGTCGCCCTCTTTCGCTTCAAATCATTCGTCGGCTCTTCGCTGTTTAAAAACTGATGCCACAGACCGCTGATCTCCCGGAACGTCGCTATCATCTCTGGCTGTAGCCTGCCCGGAAAGCCGATGTGCACTGCGTAATGCTGACGCGCGACTCTGGTCCCGTGCGTCGCCTGCAAGTCCCAAATGATGTTCCAGCTGCCGCCAACGTCCACGGGCTCCCCCGTGAGCGGGTCGATGTCCACATCGTCGTCTCCGTCATCATCCCCCGCGCTCGCCTCCGCCTGCCGCATCGCAAGCCCTCGGATCCGTCGGCCAATCTCGATTGCGATCGGCCGATATCGTGCCACGCCGATCCGCACTCCGGTGCCCGACTGCAGCATTCGTGCCATCGCCGCGCTGAGCTGCGCCGTCTCCCACACGCGGGAGTCGCCGTCTCTCCACAAGTGCTCTAGCTGCTCTCCGTGTGGCTCGGGCAGCTTGCAGTGACGCCGTAGCATCCTCTCGAACGGCAGCAGCCATGCGATGTACGCGACCATCATGCGCCCGATGTGGTCCGGCAAAAACCTCGCAACCTTGCGTCCGTTGTCTCGCAGTGCCTTCATCTTGTCGCGGTCGGTGACAATCATGACTTGCCCGTCCAGCACGAACAAGTTGCGAATGAGCTGCCACGAGTCGCAGTGCCGCAGCGTCATCAGCTCTGGCCCACGTCCCGGCTGGCCCCCCCATATGTGCGTGAGTACCATCAGCGTTTCCTTGAATATGCGAAGCCGACGGAGCCACCGTTTGGCGCCGTGGAGCTTCCATCGGTTCCTTGCTGCGTCCCATACCGACGGACCCATCAGCCGCATCACCTTGCCCGGTCCTGCGTCAAGCCACTTGTTCTGCGGGTTGGTCGCGAACGACTGGCCGGCGCCAACTCTGACCATGTTGTCGGTGATACGCTTCATGTCCAGCCCTTTGCTGACTCCGGGCCACGAACCCGCCATCATTCCATCGAGCAACGTCTCGCCGCTCATTACGAGCTTGCGCGCCGTACGTTTAAAGTCCTCGATCGCAATGCCTTCTCCATTATGGAACAATGTACGCTCGTCGTCTGACCAACGTACCGTCGGCTGTCCGCCCATCAGCTGCCTCCAGCCCTTGCCGTACGCCATCCAGCCAATGACTGTGCTCGTGACCGTGTGCGTGCCGATGACCATCCACTTTGCGAGCTCCCCCTGAAACGCAAGCACAGCCTCTACGTCTACCTCGTCCAGCTCTCTCGACTGACCCTCGAATCCGGCCTCCAAAAAAAACAGCCGCGACCACCACAGCACACCTGCAAGCAGCCCCGTATACAAATGCGGCTCTGTATAGCCCAGCGGCCGAGTTGTAATGCCCAGCGCTGCGCAAAAACACAATAGCGGATTTGCGTACACTCTGCCGCCGACCTTCTGCTTGATGGAAGCAACCATGAACAAAAACACCGCTCGATCAAGCTCCTCGGTCGCCTTGCTCTCTGCCGTCGGCTCGTCCCTCTCGGCCGCCTCGTCATCGTCCATCCCTTCGTCCTCATCTCCATCGTCTTCTTCTCCGTCTTCTCTGTCGCTGAAATATCCGCTGTCCTGACCGCAGCTTTCCGCCTGGTCCAGTTCATACATCACGTCTCCCAGCAAGCTCCACTGTTCGTCTGTAAAGCTGACGGCCCATTGCTCAAACGCCTGCTCGCGCCCCGCCCGATGTGACGCAAGCAGAAGCCCAAGTAGCGCTGGCCGACTGACTTGTACTTGTTCATCGACGCCTCCTTGCCTTTACGACCAAACGGCACACCGGCGGTGGTTGTTGACGATATCCCGGCGAGCCACTGCAGCGTCTCGATCGGCACGCTGTCTAACCTCCAGCAGCATCGTTCCACCTCTCGGTCGAAGCTTCCTGCCAGCTGTGCCAAACGCGTCCGCTCTCGAAGCACATCTTCATCCTCGGCCTGCTGCCACCGGCTTTTCGCCTCCTTTGCCTTAATCCACTCGGCGGCTCTGTATACTTCGAGCTTGTCTCTGCTGCCGAAATGCCGTACCCAGCCCACCCTCTTCACCCAAGCCGAATCGCGGTCTAAGCCCTGCTCAACGTCGCCTTGTCGAAGCCGTGCCTTGTCCTCAGCTTCCAATTCTGCCGCAAACTCTGCAATCATCTTCTCCGCCGTGCTTTTGCTCACGCCGGACTCGGCACCTTCATCGACCTCGCCAATACCGTCCTTGACAATCCAATATCGTGCGTACCGTCTTTGCGACCACATCCATGACTGCAGCTCCACCTTTGTCCAGCGCGGCTCGCCTTCCCCTGCCACGTGGCTCGCCGTCCTCCAATGTCGTGTAGCGTGGTCTCTCGAAGTCGTCAAAAAGCGGCATTTCGCGCAGCTAAAGCCATGCAGCAGTCGTAGCTTTTCTACTGGCCTCGTACCATCTGGTGGTAATGCGACCGTCAATGGATCGTTAAATTGCATTGTGCCGTGGTAGTTTACAATATCCTTCAGCATCTGGCCTTTGACTTGATGAGTGCGGAAGTGGCCCTCTATGCCGTTGTTGTCGGGTCGAACAGCATTGTCGCACAGTCGGCATATTAGCATATTATGCTCTTCATTAATCATGACAATCTTGTCCATGATGATCTCTATACGTAGTTAACTTTATGATATTGTTGCCGACTAGCTTTTCAACCAAATCCTCACACTCGAATATTATTATTAAAGCGCGTCGCTGCAATTGAGCTTTTCTTCTTTGGTCACCACGCGCATCCTGGACGTGAACCCTTGCCGCCATCTTTAGCTGTCAAATTAAACTCTCGCCGCGGCTCTAACCTGAGAACTATCGTTATGAGCCTTTTACACTTCTGGTACTGACTATGCAAGTCAATATCAATTGCCTTAAACACTGCAATCCTTTACGGCGTATGTAAGCCATTTTCTTCAACATACTAACCGTTTTGCTGTTGCAATTGCTGTCGCTGTCGTTGCGCACTCTGGATTGTTGGGGTTAAGCTGGACCCACCCTAGATATTCTGAACCAATAAGCGTGCCGTCTTGGTGCCAAACGTTTTGGACCGAATGCACGGGCCAACTTTTTCATTTTGGTGGTCGTTTTGGACCAAAACGCCCGTGAATAGTGCCTAGACTAACATTCGTACGACTTTGATGACCGCCGAATACACCTGCGTGTAATCTTGCGCCGGTACCCAGCCGCCGTCGTCGCGTATTCCCATGATCGCCAGCCCGCTGATGACCACGCTCTCGTAGTGGCTGTCCTTTAGCGCGTGATCGAACCACTCGACCATCATGTCTAAGCACATGCGATCGACGGCTGCGTGGTGTGCGCCCTCAGTATGCGCACTTGCCCGGCCGGCGTCCTCGATCTGTATGACGACGCGATCGACCAAGCTCTCCTGCCGATCCGTCAGCTCGAACGGCGGATGCTCGTCCCACTCCTCTGCGCGGAGCGTGTAGCACACCAACTTGCGCATAACCTCTTTGTACCGCACCCACGTGTCGTCCTCCATTCGGCTGTCGAACGGTTTCTTCGCTTTCGCCTGGGCCTCTTTCCGGTTGATTTCGAATAGCGCGGCGTGCCCTACCCGCTGCGGTACTGACGCCGCCTTGGCTTGTTCCAGAACCCGCTCGCAGCTCTCCCATACCTGCTGCAATACGACCTCGTCGTCCTCTATCGGCCCGATGGACGCCCGCAAGCGCTCCCGGTCGAACCCTGCCAGATGCCCGGCCCAACCGACGCGCCGTAGCCACGGGTTCGGCTCCTTCTTCTCGTCGGGCGCCTGGATCTGTCGCTTCCTCGCTTCGAACCGGGCCGCCTGCTCCTGGTGGACCCGCACGATGCGCTGCTCTGCCGTCTCCCCGCCTTCCAAGCTCTCCTGTGGCGTCTCCCCTCGCCCGACCTCGAACCACCCGCTGGCTTGCCGCGACGGGAAGAACCGTTGGCAACGCACGCCTTCGACCCATGGTACCGTTACCGATGTAGCCCTGGTTGGCCGACCCTTCTTCCTCGGGTTCTGCCATGTGTGTACGCGCTGACAATGATCCTTTATGTGCTTAACCCGCCGGTTCACATACTGGCATTGTTGACAACGTAACCCGTCCGTCTTTGCTTCTTGGAGATACGGGATCTGCGGTGTCGTCGGTTCCGGCAATATGAACCCGGCTAGCTGTGCCCGTCTCTGTACAATCCCGGGAATACATTGGACTTCCTTCTGGATTCTCTTACGCACGTCCGACTTGATCTCGCCGTGCCGCACCCGTAAATGGGTAGTGACCTCGTCCGCGACACACCCAAACTTGCACTGTGTGCATATAACAAACGGGTATTGCACCATATGTACGAACGGCTCCATGTTTGTAACTCACCGCTCTCTTCGTTTGGTGGGCGAACTTCGACATTCTTTGACGATTATCACGACTCTCTGCTAATATTAGCTTTAATTTCCACCTCCTGAACTGAGCGTGCCGACCCCGGCTTCTAGTATGATACTTTATTGGCTGTCCGAACTAGCCACCCCTGCCATTCCCACCCCATCAAACTGGAAAACGACAAACTCTCAACCCATTTATCTCCCGAATCAGTTGTGCTACGTCGCTGCGAATGTCAAATCTGGAATCGGACAATTGAGACGAATACACTCATGTCATATTTATCGGTTTTGCGGTTCGGAATCTAAATGCCTTCTACTCCCTAAAATTAAATGCCTTCTACCCCATGTTTGCCACGGTGGGTCCCGACTTTCGCGGGGATTTTAAATGCCTTCTACTACAAGGCTTCATGGTATTAAGGTTAGGCTTCATGGTATTAAGGTTAGGCTTCATGGTATTAAGGTTAGGTTAGGTTAGGTTAGGTTAGAATGACACTTTATTGGCTATCCGAACTAGCTACCCCTACCACTCTCACCCCATCAAACTGGAAAACGACAAACTCTCAACCCATTTATCTCCGGAACCAGTTGTGCCATGTCGCTGCGAATGTCAAATCTGGAATCCGACAATTGAGACGAATACACTCATGTCAGATTTGTCAATTTTGCGGTTCGGAATCTAAATGCCTTCTACTCACTAAAATTAAATGCCTTCTACCCCATGCCTGCAGCGGTGGGTCTCGACTTTGGCGGAGATTTTAAATGCCTTCTACTACAAGGCTTCATGGTATTAAGGTTAGGCTTCATGGTATTAAGGTTAGGCCCTCATCGCTATACCCGTCCGAGAGGGAGGCTTAGGCCTCCCTTTACACGCAGAACTAGCCCACGGCCTGTACAAGGCCGCAAGGGCTGCCTCGGAGGACCTGATCCTGCGGATACAGCCCGAGGTCCGGGCCAGGTCCCAGCCCCCTGCCCCGACCGCTCAAGCGGTCCTAAAAGAGGCTACCTCCGCGCGCCTCCAAGCCCTACTACCTACCCTCTCCGCTCCTCAACAGCGCGCCCGGCTAGAGAACGCCAGCTATCTCGGCCGCAAGTGGCTCCAGATCCTGCCCCTACAAAAACCACTAGTTATCGCGGATCCGGAGACTACAGAGGCCCTCCGAGCGAGGCTCCTCGCGCCCTGCAGGCCCCTGGACAGGCCCTGCACCCACTGCGGTGCCCAGCCTACTATAGGCCACGAGGACACCTGCCGGGCCGCGTCCCGGCGCTGGATCTCGCGCCACAACCAAGCCGTACGTGCCTTTACAAGAGCTCTTTCTTGCCGCACGGACTTGCAAGTGGAAACAGAGCCCCGGGTTGAGCCCTCGGAGCCTGCGGAGCCCGCAGAGCCTACAGAGCCTACCGCAAGGCGTGCCGATTTCTCAGTCCTCCTCGGCTCGAGCCGCTACTACTACGATATCCAGATCGTGGCCGTGAATAAGGACTCCGCGAGAGACGACGTTTTCGCAACCCTCTCCGAGGCTGCAGCCGAGAAAAGGCGCAAGTACAGAGCCCTCGGGCCCTTCTTCAAGCCCCTCATCTTCTCAGCCGGAGGGCTAATGGAGAAAGAGACCGCGCAGGCTTATAAGGCCCTGCAAAGGCTCCTTAACCCAGCGGCAGTACGGTGGCTAGATTCCAGCCTCGGGCTTATCCTTACTAAGACCCGAGCCTTTTCAGCTGCCTCGATCGCGAGAGATACGCCTGCTCGGAGAGCCCTTTAAAGTCCTTCCTTATACTCTCTTTATTCTACCTTCCTACGTCTTAACCTCTTTCCTTTACTCGTTTTACCACATACGGTTTAACTACCTTATACGTCTTCACTACCTTATACCCTTTTCCTTACTTTAACTTTCCTAGATACTAACTACTCTCTTTACCCTTTCTTATCCCCTTTTCCTTACTCGCTCTTTCCTTACTCGCTCTTTCCTTATTCGCTCTTTCCTTATTCGCTCTTTCCTTATTCGCTTTTCCTTTATATCTTCTTTCGTACTACTAATATTCCTCTATTTTCCTTACCCTTTTCTTTACTCTTTCCGTTCTACTATATTGTAAATAGAAAGCCCTCGAGCAAGATAGCTTAGATAACCCTAATCTAACCCTCCCTAACCCTAAGTAACCCTAAACCCTAACCCCCCTAAAAAACCCTAAAACCCAAAACCCTAACCCTAAGGGGTCATGATCATAGTTCAACCTTTTGGGGTGTGGCGTAATCCGAACGATTTTGTAGAAGAGTCGGCCAATGTTAGAATCCAAATAAACAAAACTTAAATAGCAGGGAAAACAAATCAACGCTAACAAAAGATTGACCCGTGAAGACTGCAAGACCAGTGACAGAACATAGTGAAATTCGTCAAGTTTCGTCACGTCAAGGAAAATCGGCATTTCCGTGGCGTGGCCAGCCGAGCTGGAGATCTTTCTCTGCGGGAACAAACGTGGGAGTCCGACCAGGCTTGTAAGGAGTCGGGATCAACGCCGATCACACTGATCTAAACGCTTCACTGCAACTCATGGGCAGCAAGAGAAGGTATGGAACGATCCGCCTCGTCAGGGCAGTGTGGCCTCATGTATGCTTAGCTTCCCGTCCCTCGCCGTCCATCGAAACGTGAGTTTAGACCACAAGGAAATGGACGGCTGCTACCCGACACCACACACCCAGCCTCGCCCCTAACACTCATTCACAACCTGACCCCACGGTCCCGCGAGTAGGACCCTTCGGTGGCACGCCAAACCTGGGGTTTGGGTGGTGGTGGTCGTAGTCGTGCTGCTGCTGCCCGGGTGGTCCAGAATTCACCTCGACCTCGAACCTAGGCAGCAGGCAACCCCCCCAGGACGGCGCGTGTTGGTGCCCATGGACCAGCTCCTGCACGAGCACGCCCAGGTTCTCGCCCTCGTAGCTCTGCAGGTTGACCTGCTCGCGCCCTCCCGGTCGTTTCACGGAGACGCCGTGGAGAACGGCGGTGAGGTAGGCGCTACCGGGCGAGCCAACGGGCATGATCTTGAGGGCGTGGTTGTCCTGCGATTTTGCGCCGCCGAAGGCCTGGGGGTTTCTGCGGACGTGGGACAGGGCGGCGGACTTGAGGGCCGATTGGGTTGGGCCAGCCAGGCGCTTCATTACTTGGGCGTAGCCGCGGCCTGGCCAATGGATGCGGATGAGCACGTCGTGGAGGAGGGGTTGGGACTGGGGCTGCTGCTGTCGGCCGCCGCCGCCGTTGGGGGGTCTGGAGGGGGGGACTGTCATGGCTGGGTGGGTAGAGGTAGGGGTAGGGATGGAGGAGGCGGGTAGTGGGGGTGGTCGAGCCGCGCTGGGGTGGTGGGGGTGGTGGTGGGGAGGGTTGTTCATCCTGGGCGGGCCGGGCACTTCGCGCATGTGAGGTGGCCAGTTGGTGTAGCCTGGTGGTGGGGGAGGAGGGTTGTTGGATGGACGCATGGACATGGGGCGCATCAAGTTCATGGGTTGTGGCCGAGGGGGACCGTAGACTGGGTGGGACTCTGCGCTTGTACTGCTTGAGCGGAAGCCACAACGAGAGCGAGAGCGAGACTGGGAGGCGGAAGACCTTGAGACGGAACGAGTTGTCAAGCGTGAACGAGAGCGTGATCGGGACCGCCTCGCGTCGGAGCCGCCTTTGCCACTTTCTTTGCGCTTGTGACTTTTACCGCCTTTCTGCTTGGTCCACTTGTCCCCTGCTCCGGGGGCGATGGACACTGTCTCGTCGTCTGAGAGGCTCTCGCAGCCGGAGGATGCGGACAGATCGATCACGTCGATCGTCAGTGAAGAGTCAGACAGAGCCGGGTTGTCGTGATCGCTGGAAGCTCCTTTAGAAGACCGCTTCTTGTCAGAGCGCTGGTCCAATGCGTAGCCGTTGAGAGTGATGTGAGCCAATGCAATCTCCGCCGATTTGGTATGTAGCTCGGAGACGGCTGTCTCGGGGTTAAGACCGGCAGCATGCAGGAATAGGCCGCGATGTCCGTTGACGGTGCGTATCACGTAGGCATTCCAGGACCCCAGGTCCTTTTTGGTTGTGACGATCAAGAAGTCGGCATCTGGCCGGGAGATGAACCGGCAATTGGCTGGCGTTGAGAGGTCAGCCTACCAATGACCACGTCGAGGCATTGCCGCGAGTCTTGGGGCTGAGGGGAACTTACCAATCGTGAGAGCAATAGTGTCAACTCGAGAAGACATTGCGACGGGTGGTGTGTGCTCGCGAGCAGCTGAGCATACAGTCGAAGAAGAACAGATACTAACCTGAGGGATTAACATGGGAAGGGATAGCGAAGTGTTGATGGGATGAGTCCAGCAGAGGCCGGTACGAGGAAAGGAAGGGACAGTATTTATAGCGGCCGAGAAGGGAGAATCCAGGGCTGGCAATGTAGCCCAGCATTCGAATGTGAGGCCTGCGATCGATCCTTCGGCAGCGAGGAGGCTCTAGAGCATCACATGCGCGACTCTCGCATTCATCGACGGGACACGGGAACGCCTTTGGATGCCTTCTTACGCTCTTTCCCAACCTATAATTGCCAGCCTTTCCACCTTCCACTCGTCCTTCCCCACGCCTCCATTCAGATGGAGTACACCGGCTTGGTAGGCCGCTTGATCATGTTCTCCCACGGCGGGTAGGTGTCGGCTTACACTCCCCAAAGCTCATCGTTCCTAGCATCAGTCAGCATCTTGGACGCCATCACCCGACGTTGGCACCAACCGGTATTCAAAGTGGTTAACGTTCGGCTGGCATCTCTTGTGCGTGAGCGTGTAGTCTCTGCACCAGCGCGATGCGATCCAGCGGAAGTGGCCGCAACTGTACTCTCTCTGAGGAAAGTCGCACATGTCGAAACCTTGTCCTGGCGCGTCTGGAGATTCGTTGCTAGGGCCCGACGATGAATTTACATGGGCGAGGGGAAATGAAGACGAGGGGGATGTTGAAAGTGCTGAAACCCCTGGGAAGCCGGTCTCTTGTAGTCCTCAAACGAGCCTCTGATTGGTGTGTGTGTAAGGTATGCCGCCTCCGCTTCTGTACCCTTGCTATCCCACATGTACCTGACGCACCCTGGCAGGTACGCCGGGTTGTAGCATCTGAGCTACTTGTATACAGTGTCAGTATGTGCTTCGCTTCCTCCTCGGTATAGCCAATCATATTACCTTTTCGCACGCCAAGACATTTCCAGCCCACCCTTCTTCTAGGTGGCCAGTCAAAACCAAATGGATGCATTCAGGGACTCTGAACCAAACTCACATTTGCTATGGACCCACTCACATTTGCTCTGGACCCATTCGCATTTGCTTCGGACGTCAGTTACGGGTCGAGAGGGGAAGAGGTGGTCAAGACGGACCATAGCACTCGGCGAAGAGCATGCAGTGCGTGTGGAAGTCGTTGGCTCGCCATCCAGCTTTGTAGTAGCGGGGTCGGACACAAATTTCCAAAACCGCCTCTTACGCGTGATGCCAATGGCTACTGATCAATTGAGATCCTAGTTTCAAAATGCTGCTACCATGTGACTGTGCGCTCGTGGACTCCAGGAACATATGCGTTTGTCTGCACTGCCCCGTGGAAGAGAACCCAGAACGACTAATGCAGCTTGGTTGGTCCGAGTGCCCACTCTCCTGGGAGCCTGATTCAGCAGCAGTCGTGTCCGGGCCTTGCGCCGAGCTGAGAGTGAACGCGTTGCTCGCGCGCTAACACCATTTACGACACGGTTCGGGTTTCTCCGCTCACAGTAGCGACACGGTTACATGATCAATCAGCAGCGTCGCACTGTACGCATCACTCGTCTTCAAGTTCTCTGCCAGAATAAACGCGTAATCCGTGGCCGACACATGGGGCATGCACTGGCGAATCTTGGAGGTGCTGTTGCAACGCTTCTTCGCTATTGAAAGCACGATGACAGTCGTCGCAATGGAAGGATGGAGCATGCGCTGGCGAATTTCGGAGGTGTTGTTGCAAGGCTTCTTCACTATTGAAAGCACGGTCGCAGTCGTCGCAGTCGAATGATGGAGCATGGACAGGAGAGTCACGCAGGTGCTGCTCTAGAGCTCCCCCGCTGCCGAAGGATCGATCGCAAGCCTCACAGTCGAATGATGGAGCATGCATTGGTGAATCCCGTACATGCTGCAACAAGCTTTTAGCATTATCGAAAGCTCGATCGCAGGGAGCACAGTGGTAGCTCATATTGCCAAAGGTGTCATATCAGAGTTTTCAGATGCCGGCGGAAGCAGTGAGTCGACAGCCCAATTATATATCCGATGTATAATTGGAACGTAGGTATGTCGTGTAACTGTGGCTGTAAATTGTCACCCAATGAACCAGCGACACATAAGCTGCGCCCAAGAGGTGATTACCACATTCTTCTGTCGTTCATAAATCGGGGTAACTTCTCGTCTTCTTCGTCTGTTGGGCATCACGATTCTCCGTATACTACTACCACAGGATCCGGTCCTGGGTATTGTCGTTCTGCCACGACGTCTTCGTAGTTCTGTATGGCCCACAGTACCAGTTGTCTTCGTCAGAGGGCTCCGGTCGATACTGAACTAGTTCTCGATGTGTTTGCCTCTTCCTTTGCTTCGCTTCGTAGAGCTTCTTTTCGTAGTCAAGGTCTGAGCAAATCCAACATGCTGTAAGCTAGCGGGACGGGTGCTGTCACCAGAGCGAGCATCTGATGTCCGGAAACGCATCATCATCACCCACTTCAGTCTGGTCGGTCAATCTGCTATGGAAGCCTAGACCATCTAGGCTGGGCGCAAAATAAAGTACTTCCAGTAATGTAATCGAAGCCATTCTCCGCTCATGCGAGACGCCGCGTCTAACCACAGAAGATATAATCAAATGGAATGATACGACGAAGGGGATATCGTGCATCTTTCGGGAATCTCAAAGCCTTGTCTGAAGAAATGCTAGAGCACCATGAGAACCAGCCCAAACCATTGACATGATGTCTCCAGCACATGCTACAACTAAACACTATGAAGAAGAAGTTTGTTTGGCGAGCGATGGGCGACCAAGAATTATGGCGTCTGACATGCTAACCCATTCACTGACCTGGAAGCCGTGCGTCGTGGTGATCCGGAATGCACCGGCACTGGGGAGCAATTGCACGTATTTTGATCGACAGATTCGACACACGGCTGCTTGGCAGCCAAGCGCGCTCAGATGGGGGAAAGGACCGTGCGCGAGTGGGTGAGCAGCAAGTCACATGACGTACAATGAATCTGTAACAACACCCACTAACCAAGGCTAGGTCAGGCAGAAAGATATGGCGGAATGGTCACGGCGTGGCTCAGGTTCAGTCGAGGTCAGAGGGCGCTCATACAGCGACTAATACTTGAGGCGAGAGAAGAGGAACCTGGGAGGTGGGCGGTACCACACTCCCTGATCTAATAGTACAAGTTTGCAGTCCCTCGGGGTGGGCCTGGCCAAGCGCCGGTCTACCCCAGCGTCGGGCCTGGACATCCTTGGCGCGACCACTCCTGTCCACCCCAGCTACGGGCCTGGACGCCCGGGGCGCCAGGTCCCATTGTTGGTTCATGACAGAATCTGGCGTGGTCTTCCCGACTAATGAATCATTAGTCTAGTACTCCACAACTCTACCACGAGCTCATAGACTCTAAAGACACTTAAAGATCGTCCCTGGGCCTAAAGTCTTCTTTAAAGGTTTATGTGGGTACGACTCGGTGAAGTCGATGCTCTAGAGCCCGTTGCGAATAGCCTCACTTTGTTGAGGTCTGCGCGCAGTATTGGGTTCAGGTGGTTCGATTGATTCTATCTAACTAGAATACAAGAGACAGGAAGGCAGTGGGATATAGTGGGCGACTCCTGCCTCGCAGGAATCCCGGGATCCCGGGTGTGGGCCCCTGCCCAGGCCGGATACTGCGATTCCGAGACTCTTGGCCGTATCAATGTGGCAGGTTCAAGGAATCGACGCCCATTCTTGGCACTTATTCCAGCAGC
>VSMA01000084.1:0-19301 GCA_009194965.1 Coniochaeta sp. 2T2.1 | reverse complement strand
GTAGAGGAGCGTAGTATCTCTCCACCTTACCTACCGAGTTATATACTTCTACAGGGACTTCCTTAACTGTAATCCCCATCTCCCTAGCCATATGCTTGAACTCGGCGGAGGCGAAGTTCGGGCCGGTGTCTATTATAATATAGTCGGGCGGCCCTTAGTAGGTATCGATCTAGCAGTACCGTATAAGTTCCTACAAATAGGTGAAACTGTGCTCTTTAATCAGGCGGGCAGCGTTAAAGTTAGTAGCGACATCGACGACGTAGAAAGCAGGCTGCCCTAGCTCGAAATAGAATATATCGACCATTACTTCGTAGTTGAACTCGACGTCGTTTTGTAGGGTGAACTTGAATCGTAGGGGCGCCTTCGCGTTCATCTGGCACTAGTGGCACACCTTAGTAAAGTACTGTAGTACGGCAAGGTTAATAGGGTGTCCTACGGACTCAAGAACTTTGTACAGCTGGGCGATAGATAGGTGGCCGAATCGTCGATAGAGACGGCGTAGTTCTCCGTCGGTAAGGAAGTTCCCTACCGCGAGGGCTTCTTCCTACGTTAGCTGTATCTAGAAATAGCCCCATTTCCTAACGATAGGGATACTGCTGCCGTTCCTAGATACCCTATTGGTTAAGTTATCGAATAGGATGCCTATATTGTCCATATCCTAGAGGGATAGAAGGAACGGGGTGCTTAGGGTTAGGGAGGGTTAGATTAGGGTTATCTAAGCTATCTTGCTCGAGGGCTTTCTATTTACAGTATAGTAGAACGGAAAGAGTAAGGAAAGTGAGAGAATATAAACGAAAGTATACGGAAAAGTGTATAAATAAGAGAGATAAGAAAGGATAAAAGAGAGTAGTTAGTATCTAAAAAGGGAGGTAAAAGGTAAGGAAAGAGTATAAAGTGGTAAAGAACTCTTAAGTAGTCGAACTATATATAGTAGAAACGGAATAGATAATATTATTATTACTTATACGCCGATGTGCCCGGAGGGCATTCGGTACCTCTACCTGTCTATTTACATAGGAAACCTTACCGAAGTTGGACTAAAACCTACGTACAACGCTCTGGCCGCAATCTGGGGCGACTGCACGTTCTCGGCCTTGCTATACTGGGGTCTCACCACCGCCAGCTTAGTGATCCCATGGCTAACCCCCAAACACCATCTACCCCTGTACACCCGGCGCTCCTACCCCGCCGCCCCCTCCTGGGCCATCTCGTCTTCCCTCGCGATCTCTTCTGCGAGCCTGAATTCCGGGAACCTCCGGAGGCTGAGGAGCCACTTGACGACGGCCCCTGCCGTGGCCGGGCCCGCCGTTAGCGCCGCGAAGTCTCTGCTCGTACGGAGTGCCCTAGGGCTTACGGCTTGCTCCAATGCGCGTCTCTCGTTCCGTAGCTCGTTACAGAATACCGTTAGATGGAGAGGCGTCTCTCTCGCTTGGCCGTACTGGTAGAGCGGCGTCTATACGTCCGGAACTCGTCGCTCGAAGAGGAACGCCCATAGGCCTACTTTCCCGGTCCGTATCTGGACTAGGAGCGAGCTCTCGTGCTTCCGTAGCGTTCTATGCTTCCGGAGCGCGCCGTCGAAGTCCGGGCTGTTAGCCGGCTGCGTTGTGCGTCCCGGTCGTCTCGTCGTCGCCCTAGCGAGTTCCAGGTTCCATCGCGTCTCCTAGTCCCGTCGGAGAGTATCTCTAGTCTCGAGCTCGTTGTACTACGCTTCGGCCTATACCCCGGATCTCTTGCTTCCCTATCCAGTCCGCGGTTCTTCCCTATCGCCCGTCGTTCGCCGGCGCCGCCGGGAACGAAGTCTCGACGCTATCGCTACGTACGCGTCTCGGATTTGCGCGGCCCTACTTGAACTATAGAGTCGGGCCTCGAAGTCGGCTAGTCGCTTGTTAAGGTAGAGATCGATAGGCGGTACCGCCGTCTCGACTTTTAGGTTTCTAATAGGTATAGCCTTATAAGCCCTAGCTACGATCCTGAGGCTTTTTAACTGCGCCCCGTAGAGTTTTTTCGCGATTCCCTGTTACTTGTCTGTCGTCGGTAGGTACTACGCGGAAGCTCCGTACGAGATAGCGCTCCGGATCACCTTAGTATAGATCTCCCTCGTTCGCGTAAGGCTGTATCCCCAAGCCGACTTTGCGAGCTTGCTAAGGGCCAGCTGCTATATCGCTAGCTTCCTATTGATCTGCTTCAGGTAGGCTCGCTATCGGAGCTTCCGGTCTAGCCAGACTCCTAAGAACCGCGCGGATGCGACTGGCGTAATCTCGGTTGTCCCCAAGCGGATTCGTCGTTGCGGGGCTGCGTAGGTGCGGCTGAAGTGGAGGAGCTCGCTCTTTTCGGGAGCGAACTCTATCTCTCTAGTCACTGCTTACCGCTGGTACGTCTTCTACGCCTCCTAAAGTTGGTGGCAGTTGTCCGTTTCGTTACGGCTGAACGCTATTAGGTTTGTATCGTCTGCAAATCCTACGACTAGGAGGTTAGGGCTCCGTACGAGTACCTGGTATAACGATGCGATATAGAGAAGAAATAGGATCGGTGAGAGGGGCGAGTCCTGAGGGACTCCGGCCCGGAGGTCGATCGGCGCTGACGTTTCTCCGTCAAAGTGTAGTTGGACTGTCCTATCCGTCAGGTAGCTCCGGACCTACGATACGACTTAGCGCGGGTAGCCGAGGCCGCGGAGCGTATCTACTATTCTGGTATAGTTGACCGTATCGAACGCGCCTTTGATGTCTAGCTAGAGTAGCAAAGCGACTCCTCCTTCCCGCTACGCGGTTCGTACGGCGTCTGTAACAAATCGTATCGCTACTTCCGTTGATCGTCCGGGGCGGTTGCCTATCTGTCCGTCCGGCAAGAGCCCGTTCTCTTCCGTAGCTCGCGCTACGCGGCGTCCTATCAGTGCCTCGATAACCTTCCCGATCGTGCTGAGGAGTGCGATCGGGCGGTATCCGCCTGCTGTCTGGTACTGGTCGGTCGTCTTTCCGGGTTTGCGGAGTACTACTACCCCCGCTTTGCGGAACCGTCGAGGGAAGTAGGCGAGCGCGAAACTCGCGTCGGCGAGCCGTACGATCGCTTCTTCTACCGGTTTACCGCAGGCTTTGAGGTATCTGACTGGGAGGTTGTTATCTATTCCAGGCGCTCTCTACGCGCCCGTATCCCGTAGTATCTTTGCGACGTCTTTAGCGCTCGCTGTCCTTTCGATCCGTACGGACTCGCTATAGGGGGCGTCCTCTGTAATATCCGACAGGTCCGCGCCCCGGTTAGGGAAGAATCTCTCGGCTAAGACCCGGGTCTTCTCCGTATGTATTGTCGCCGGGTGGGCCTCGGGTGCGTCTCTCCGAAGTAGCGGAATCGTCGATACTTCTAGTATAACGTGGCTCCTCAGCCGCGCCTATCTCTCAAGTCTCCAAATCGCTGAGTTATCGGAAGAGGCCTCGGCAACTAGGTATCGCTAGTATTTCGCTTGCGCCTGCTTGATTACCCTCTTCTATCGGTAGTATACCCCTTGTAGGTTTTCCTATGTATATCTGGACGGTATCGTACGATACCGTCGTCTCGCCGCCTTGGCTTCCGTTACGGTTATTTCGACCGCTTCGCTCTACTATCCTGCCTTACGTCCCGTACCCGTCTTCTTTCTCGGTGCCGCGAGTTCCGCGATCCTCGTGAGCTGTTCTACTAGTAAGTCCGCCGCGGCGTCGATCTGTTCCTCCGTTTGGATGTCTAGGGGAAGTCGTACGTTTACGGCCCCTGCCCTAGCAAGTCCCTTATCGAGCTTCTTCCAGTTCTATCCTTTGGCCTTGCTACGGCTTAGGCGCGGCCCGTCGTCGTAGTACTTGACAAGCTGTGCGTGATGATCGGATCCCGTATAACCTAGATCCCCTAGAAATTCCACGCGAGTCCTTTCTGTTGCTTACGCTAGGTCTATCGTCGAGTCGCGGTTACCTCTCTTCGTTCGAGTTGGTTCTCCCTACGGTGTAGCGAGGTAGAGTCTCCATTATTCGGCTAACAGTAAGAGGTCCCCTACCCCTCTGGACTCCCTACCCTCCTTGTCCTAGAAGGGGTGATAAAGGTTGAAGTCCCCGACAAGGATGTTCCGACCTTGCGGCTCTATTGCTCTCAGCTGGTAGATCGGGCTAGCCTACTATTAGTTCGTCCGGATCGGTGAATATATTAACCAGACCGTTACCGCCGTATCCCCTCGTCCGAATATAACGCTATACCAGTCCTATCCCGTCCGCTATTCCTACGCCGTTACCGTATAACGCTTGTATATATATAGCGCCGCTCTCCTACTTCCGTATACTCTGTGGTATCGACCCCCGCTCGGGCAGTATATCGTCCGGAGCTGCGGATTGATCTACGGCTCCTGTATCGCGATAACGTCGTACTCTTCCCTATCTTCGAGCGCTACCGCCGTCGGTACCTTACTTCCTGCCGTATTCCAGTAGACGATACTTAGTATTATTACTAGGTACTAGCCGGCTGCTGCGTCTGGGCCGCTCTGCTGCCTTGCCGCTGTAGAAGCTGCGAGATGGGCGTGACTCCGGGGGCTGGCTGTATCGGGAGTTGATCCGCCCGCGGTCTACCCCTCGTACGAGGGGGCGGCGGCGGCGTTCCCGGTACCCGCCTCTTGCGCTACCGTAGTACCTGCCAGCCTCCTTCCTCGCTCGGCGTGGTCTCGTCGCCGTAACTGCTCGCTGTACTAGACGATAGGACTGTCGACCCGCTTCCAGTTACCGCGAACTGCCTCGGCCGGTGCTGATACGACTCCTCGATCTTCGTACGGTACGCCTTCGCTATTGGGCAACTTCGTTCCCACGACCCGTGCCTACTTCCGCAGTTGACGCACTGCTTCCTTCCGTTGGGCCCCTTCTGGGGGCAGCTCGCCTCGCCGTCCCGATGCGCCGCTCTAGCATAGCAGCCGCAACGCGCCTGTTTCGAACAGTACCGCGTAATGTGGCCAAGGCCGTAGTACTTGTAGTACTGGCGGAACTGTAGCTCCGTCGCGTACGGCTCGTAGTAGAAGATCTGGGCCTCCCAGATCAGTCCCTCGTTACAGAGGACCTTGGCTACTTCTATATCATTCAGGTATACAACTAACGATGCCCGAGGGTTGCCCGTATTCTTGCGGAACATCGGTTTAGCCCTCGTGATCGCTTTGCTATTCTTATCCTATAGCTCCTAGAGGAGGTTCTAGGCTACTTTTAGCGGTCCCGTCGGTACTCCCTTTACGAGTATAGCGTACTCGCGCCGGGTTACCTAGGCTGCTAGTCCAAACGCGTCTTGTACCTATTGTCCCTTCGTATGTTTGTCTGCCGCGTCGCGGAAGGTAACGACTATATCGCCGCTCGGTATCCTCCGCGCGGCAACTGCCGCGTCGCTCCCGATCGCCTTGTTGATCGCTTCGAGTGTATCCTTTATTGCCCGGTTGCGAATATCGGGCGTAGCGTCCTTCGCTCGGACAATCACTTCCCTCGCGTTTCTAGCCGGGACGACTAACCGCGGCTCCCATTCCGGGACGCCGGTACCGGTACCCGCGCTCGCTGTCTAGGCCTATGTCTATCGGGGGGCGTTTACTACTGTAGGTACGCCGCCTAGCTCTGCGATCGTCTCTTTGACTGTCCTCTTGATTATCTCGTCTGTCTCGCTCGGTATAAGAACGCCCCCTGGATACCTCTCGGCCTGTTTTTCGTTTGTATCGCGCGTAGCTATCTGCCTCGCCTCGTCGAGCATCTCCCCTATTACGCCCTTCGCCGCTTCTGCTACCTCTTCCTCCTTACTTGGGATTACTAAGCCTGCGATTGTCTTTATTAGCTTATCGATAGTATCCGTCTACTGCCTCCCGTCCTCGTTACGCGTCTGCGTTACGTCCGCTGGGGGTAGTCCGTACGCGCTCTTGCCGGCTTGCGGGTAGTAGCGGCTCTGAGCGATGCTACGCGTTCCCGCGTCGACGACTATCGGATCCGCTATTGTGTACTGCGTCGTCGTTGCGCGATCGATACAGGTACGTGGCGTAGGGTAAACGGCGTCGCCGGATTCAATTCCGGCGTCAAATTTGGATTATTTCGCGATTTCGATTGGCAATGTCCGAAACAGCTTTTTTTTTTTTCCGTCCCTCGATAATAAATTAGAAAGAGAATATAAGGAAGGACTTTAAAGAGCTCTCCGAACAGGCGTATCTCTCGCGATCGAAGCAGCTGAAAAGGCTCGGGTCTTAGTAAGTATAAGCCCGAGGCTAGAATCTAGCCACCGTACTGCCGCTGGGTTAAGGAGCCTTTGCAGGGCCTTATAAGCCTGCGCGGTCTCTTTCTCCATTAGCCCTCCGGCTGAGAAGATGAGGGGCTTGAAGAAGGGCCCGAGGGCTCTATACTTGCGCCTTTTCTCGGCTGCAGCCTCGGAGAGGGTTGCGAAAACGTCGTCTCTCGCGGAGTCCTTATTCACGGCCACGATCTGGACATCGTAGTAGTAGCGGCTCGAGCCGAGGAGGACTGAGAAATCGGCACGCCTTGCGGTAGGCTCTATAGGCTCTGCGGGCTCCGCAGGCTCCGAGGGCTCAACCCGGGGCTCTGTTTCCACTTGCAAGTCTGTACGGCAAGAAAGGGCTCTTGTAAAAGCACGTACGGCTTGGTTGTGGCGTGAGATCCAGCGCCGGGACGCGGCCCGGCAGGTATCCTCGTGGTCTATAGTAGGCCTGGAACCGCAGTGGGTGCAGGGCCTGTCCAGGGGCCTGCAGGGCGCGAGGAGCCTCGCTCGGAGGGCCTCCGTCGTCTCCGGATCCGCGATAGTAAGTAGCGAACGAGTGATTTAGGTTAGGGTTAAGGGTAGAAACGAGTATCGAAAGAGGTAGGCGGTTCAAACCTAGGTTACGAAACAGTCTCGTAACCTAGGTTTCAAGGGACTACAAAATTCAAGTTCGAGTACCTCTCATTTCCTGTCTCCCGCCGGGCTATTCGAAACCTAAGTTACGAGATCTCGTAACAAGACCCGACAAGACCTAGGTCAAAGACCACCAATTCACGTTCAATCAAGTCCTCCGCTAATTAGAGTCCTCCCACCAGAATCATACAATATATAGCTAAACCTGCCAGTCGTCGGCTGCTGGGCCTAAAGAACGTCAGTGGTCATCTCCCTTTGAGCCATACACTGGTCAAAAACCCACAACATTGCAGCTGGGGTACACCCGCGACACCCATCAAGACGGCGTAACGCCCATCAAGATCAAAGCTCTTGGCGTGTGGGATACCGTCGGCACCTTGGGCATCCCGCCGGCTCCCGTCATTGGCATCCGCGGCTCTGCCGACCAGTGGAGATTCACCAACACGCAGATCTCGGACAGGGTAGAAAATGCCTTCCAAGCACTCGCGCTAGATGAGCCGCGGTACGCGTTCCGCCCAGCGCTCTGGGAACGGATCGATGGGAACCAGACGAACTTGAAGCAGGTCTGGTTTCCGGGCTCGCACAGCAACGTTGGTGGTAGCTGGCCTGATCAACAGATAGCCACGATTTCTCTTGCCTGTTCGTGTCCTCGCTCCTGTTTTCGAGAAGACCCTTATATTGACCAAAGGAAAACACAGGGATGTGTGACCAGCTATCCACAGCAGGCGTCGGGTTCTCCCACAAGCGTCTGACGGCAGTCTTCACGGCCGGCCTCCGCTACTCAGCAACCCATCCCTTCCCCTCGGTTCCCGAGCCTCTCTCCCCGTCAGGACTCCTCTCGTTCTTCCGCCGAACCCCCCCGCCACTCCCCTGGGCGCGACCAGAGGTCTACCACCACACTCCCCCCTTGACAGCGCCCGTCCGCGACGAGCACCCTTGCGACGGCACGGATCGGCACCCGGACGCCAGCCAGACGCAGCTCTGGGACAATGCGCGGCCGTGGGGGCTGGGCCAGATCCCCCGGCCTACCAGCGCTGTGCAGCTCTTCGCCGGAACGACCGTCAGGCGGCCTGGATTGGGGGTCAGGGTCGATCCTGACACGAACGAGCCGCTGGACGAGCCGCTGCTGCGGACTAGCGAGAGGATACACTCTTCTGTGCGCGTCAGGCTGGCGTGTCGCGGCCTGGGGCTCGATGATGGGCAGACTTGGGGGTGTGATGGGCTCCTGCGTGGGGAGGGGGGGGTCGGGCCGCTGTGGAGGTTGGAGAGGGGGTCTGGGTTTAGTCACCAGCGAACTCGGTGCCTCAAGGCCGGTGCCGCTGAAGGCACCATTCTCAAGCATCGGAACGACGTGTCCCTAGACAACGTCTGCAAGTTTGTCCCCGAGTGGAATCTTTACGATCTGGCTGAGAACGGCCCTGACTTCCTCCTGGACATCCTCAAGCAGCTCGGGTATCTGAAGGTCGATGGCTGGCTCGGCATACTCCTCTTCCTCCTCTCCGTCGTCTCCGCGCGCCTGTCTCTCAATATCCCATGTCGGGCGGTTGTAGAAGTAGTCGGCACGATCCATCTTGTCTGACACCGTATCTTAGCTGAAGGTACTTGCCTCTGAGAAATTCTCAGGTGTGACTATTACTTGTGAGGGAAGGGAGTGAAAGCTTCATTAAGCAATAATTTGCCGACGATCATGGTTTTTCCTCGAACGCCTTTCGAGGTGCTTTCAAGGTAGGTAGTTCAGAGCATCTGGCTGCATTCTTAGTTTGTTATCACAGCCCTTGTGGTGGATTAGCTTGACTGCCATCACATGTACATCCTCGCCTGTCACCGGATGACGGACAACCATCAACAGGATATCCTCGTAGCAAAGCGCCTTAGGACGTCCGCGGCCTACCGTCTCAGCCGAGAGCATCTCTTCCAGCAATCTGGCGTCTTCGTCCCATAACTCATGCACGACGTCGTCGTCCAGTGCCTCCAAACTGCTTCAGACCTGCCGCAATCGCTTGGGAGTCGTGGGCGATCGGAACGCCAAGAGATGGCGGGGAGCAATGAGAGCCGGCAAAAAAACGCTGGCTCCATTCCTGCCCAGGAGCCCTTGTCTCTAAAATGCCTGGCCGTTCTTGGTGTCCCCTCTGCTTTCTGTGCGGGCCAACGATGGTGTTTCTGCGTTGTGTGAGGGGCGGTAAACAGGGGTGTACAAAGACCACGGCGGCGTGGCTTGACAGGCGAGCTTGGCCCCTTCTCGCCATTACTAACCAACGCCGTGAAACAGACGACGCTGCTCAGTCCGTGCCTTTCCGTACTCCAGCAAGCCTTCGAATCAAGATAATGGAGCGTCGAGAAAGGGAATCAACAACTCACGACGCTGACTCCGCGGATACATGGTTACTTAGGACCGCGTTAATGCTTGGCAGCCTGTGTTCGAAGAAGAATAGCACTGCGTCGATTGCCTTCGTTTGTCAGTTATGAACTACTTCGGGAGAACTGGCAGGGGAACGAAAGGGCTCGTCTTTCAGGTGGGGTTCGAGTTAATCGCAGGCTTGGTGTCCTT
Source organism: Coniochaeta sp. 2T2.1 (assembly GCA_009194965.1). Classification (NCBI taxonomy): domain Eukaryota; kingdom Fungi; phylum Ascomycota; class Sordariomycetes; order Coniochaetales; family Coniochaetaceae; genus Coniochaeta; species Coniochaeta sp. 2T2.1. The sequence goes on along the minus strand of VSMA01000084.1, from coordinate 9,886 downwards.
GCAGACAAGGACATGCTCTGCACTCACGCTTGGGCAATTCCTGCAGGTGTCGCGAGCCTTGTCCACCACCGGGCCCTCTCCAAGGGGCCTCCCTTCTCAGCTCGGTTGACAAAAGGGAAGCAACTACGGTAAGGAAGGAATGACAGCGGACTCAAGCGGCTTCACTCTTCCACAGCTGTACTGCCTCGCGGATGATCATGATATCGTTGCCGAGCGAGGATCGATTGGGCCACGTCTCCGAAACATTGTACTCCAAGGTGGGGGTGCCAATGACGATGATGACACTCTGACTGGGCGATGGTTGGCTCTCGCCAGGTGTTTCTAGGCGGCGAATGTTTACTGGTGACTGGCCGGACTCGGGCCGCCTAGCGATTTGCTCCTGAAAACGACCGTTTCCACAGTGACCAATTTCCCCGAGTTGGTAAACGGAGCAAAAGCATCAACTTCCCGCCTCTCAAAAGGCATTTGGTTACCAGCTTTCCAACCATCCCCTTTCAGGGTAATCCATACGCCATCAAGATGTTCTGGTAACGATGATGCACCAACTAATCAACCTGTAACGTGCTAACTGCTCCGAACTAAATGGAAGTCAAGCTGGCTTCCCCCATTTAGCCACATAGTCACTGGCTCCATTGTTCGTTGCTTCAGTTCCAATGCATGCGCAGTGGCCCCTTGACCTCGCCGCGTGCCAGAGAGAGCATGCTTCCACGCAATGGGGTTCATTCAAGGACCTGTGCTTCTCGCGGATACAGCCAGCACCCAACTTGCTGGGAGCGCCGTGTAAGTTGATAACTAGTGTCACCGCACAGCCAAGCAATCCGATGTCCCCGGTAGGTCAGAGTCTTTGCGTAGAACCCGTGCTGGAAGGCCGGGGAAGTAACGACGACGGAGCGATAAGACATGGGCCGGAGGTTGACTTCGATCCTCTGCAATACATGAACGTAGACGGATCTGTCTGCGATTTGGGGTCATCACACTGGTCGTGAACGAAAGGACTTGCAAAATCGTACATGTATAGCTGAAGCAATGGTATGGGTCATGCGGTACGATACCGGGGTTAGAAATCCACGTGCGGGTCCACCCAGGTGTTGTTGGGTTCTTCGTCCTTGCCAACAAGGACGCTTCATGACGGGTTGTGACTGTGACACCAGACGTTCTCTTTCGCACTGTGTCACATCCGCAGAACTACGCTGCCTCCTTACAGTATGTGAGTCTTTGTACGGAACAATCTCAAGTACCATTATACAGAAAGACGTCTTCGAAAGCCGTAGCTGATGAACAGAGTACTTGCGGAGCCAAGTTGACGCCTGACTCCTCCGGACACGTCGAGTGATGATGAGGGTGAACAGCCGTGAGGAGCTTGCGCCGCCCGCTGTGCCGGCCGCGAGCTCGGGTGCGGCGGCAAGGGTGTTTACTGCGGGACCATCGGACGACGCTGTGGTAGGGGGCATGAGCAGCGGGGTTCCAAGGGACGCGCAGGGCGAGGCTACTCCTGGTGACAACATGGGAGTGTGCCTGGAGTTGCTCAACCAAGGGTGCAGAGAAGGGAGCTTGTGTCGACCAGGTCAGACCTGTCACTCTGCCTCATGAGGAGGCGGCACCCGAGCAACATGGAAAAGATGGGATGCTTGTGCAGGACATTATCAAGGACTTGGACGGAGAACTGGAGGATGGCAAGGCGGCGGTGTCTCCAGATACGAGCCAGAAGGATGATAGGGCGCTGTCCCAGGATGCTCACGGGAAGTTCCTCCAACATAGATCCCATAACCTAGGACAGATCGACAGTCGTCTTCGCCCCGATCCTCTCTTCTCTTGCGTCACACAGGTGTGACTAGCGGAGTCCAACTGGTGTTAAATGAGAGACACCTTCTTTTCTCCAAGTGCATACCAGAAACAATCCATCGACTGAATGGTACCAATCCGCTCATAAAAGATTTCAGTGTCCCGTTTCTCCAGCATCCTAAGCAGCAGGCCGCGGTTGTAGAGACCGCGAGGGAATTTATCGCATTCGATACCCAAGGCGTGAAATATCGTCTCGGCTTCCCTTGCTCCATCAAAAATGCAGTAGTTCTCAAATTTCGCGCCGGGAGGACGAGGTCCAAAGGCCGCCTCAAGTCTAAAGCCGTATCGCAAATCATCAAGTCGAGGATCTCTCAGTTTCCGATCACTTCTGCAAGGCGATGACGGCGGCTGCTGATTGAGGTCCACAAAGCAGCGATGAACTCTCCCTTGAAGGTGTAATACCGCCCTTCCGCTTTCATGGGCACCAGTGCTCAGTAACCTGATGGTAGGGTCAAGAGCATCTTCCCCGACGAATACAACACACATCATAACATACATCTCCCCTGATACGGTATCCGTATTAGCGCTTGTTTCAATCCGCTGCCATCCAATTCTCACTCAAGCCATCACCAATTTGCATAATAGGGACCACATTTTTCAAACCACCATCATCTGTCGCTTCCCATTCTGAGCTCAGCACGACGCCCCCCGTCCCAATCACTTGGAGCATGATTTGTGGTCGCGTAGTATCGAGACGAGTGGCCAGAGGCGCGCTGGTTGCCGAGATGCCCAAGTCAGACCACTCGGAACTCCATGTCGACCCAAGTAAAGCTCGGTGATTGACCGTCCCGTTCTTACTCAGGATAAAGACGTCCAGGCGGCCGCTTGCTGTCACGACAACTGATGGGACGCTTTTCCACGAGCCCTTTAAATCATGAGGCCCAGTGTAACCTGAACTAAGGGTCCAGGATATGTAAATCAAACTCTTGCTGCTCTTGGATATGCCGAAGAAGTCGATACGGTCATCTGTTGAAGACACCAAGACCGGGTCGCCTAAGTAGGATCCATTAAGGCCCTGCCAGGGTCCCCATCGATTGCGGGTGGAGTTCCATTGCCTGTGTAGTGGGGAGCTCAAATCCTTGTCGTATATAACGACGTCGTTAGTCGTGGTGCTGTTACGACACACCACAGCCGGTGCACTGCGAGCCCCGTTGGCTACTCCCTCGTTTATGCCCGACTCCCAGTCTGACGACAGGGTATGCCAGCGGTCTAAGTCAGGCTCCCAATAGTTGTGACGGATGAGCTTCGACTTGGTATCCTCACGAGCCCAGACATGGATTATGTCTTTGCGTGCTTCATGACAAAGAACAGCCGGGCTGCTGACCTTGGCCCCCAGAGCTTCCCAATCCCCCCAGTCACCGTTATGTAGTGCGCTCGTCATGACCATGTTGTCATCTCTGATGTAAATCACGCTCAATCTCTTTGGATTTCCCCAAATGATGGAAGCGGGCTGACTCTGCGTCTGTTGCTCAGTACGGTTCCACTTGAGGGTCCATGAGCCCCCCTCTCTTGTTGTGAACAAGAGATGTCCGTGCCAAGTCCCCCCCGACTGTCCGATTCGGCGCCGACCTGAACAAACCCGTGCAGACGGAGCGGCTGAGGTTGCACGACGACCCTTGGAAGAAGTTGTTCAACCGCCTCGTTGGCCCGTCACCCTGAAAGCGGGGTACAGGACAGGGAAATAAGGCAGGCTCCGAGATGACATGGCCTCTCTGGCGCTGTTGAGCTGATGTCCAATCAGTTTGCATCTATTCGGCGGTGGGGTATTGATGCGCCAGGAGATTGGTCACGACAGAAAGCTGGACGACGGCGGCCTGGAATCCATCGTGAAGTGCAAAGGTGGGGACGAGATATGGGAGCCTTACGAGAAGGTGGCGGAGAGAGAGGTGCTTGACAAGTATGGGCACCTTCATGGCCCGGTTAGGATAGATGTTGACTGAGATATTGTGAATCCCAAAATTCGTCTTTTCTCGATGGCTCACTGGGAGAGGTATAGGGTAAACCTTGTAAACCCACAGCATATAACGCATGTTCCAAGACATGGGTGGTCGCTTTCGAGAAATCGAGCTCATAGCTAGGGCACGCCGAGCACCGAACAAGTCCATGTTGCTTGAAGACGTGAAGCAACAGTTTGCCAGCTTTGACGTCATAGCAACGCGGGAACGGGCATGGAACCCATGAGTGCATCGATCGAATATCTCGAAAGGACAGGCATCACCGAGTGCGCATCCTAGATGTACCACTGCGGGCACACCGTACCGGCGCTGGGTGATATCGCGGCGTGGGGATTTGCAGACCTTGCATACGACGACCTGCTAGAGTAGAGGCTTGGCGGGGAAATAGCCTTGCAGCTGGCTCGAGGGCAGCTCGGGATATAGCTGCGCGAGCCGGACATGGTGTACTGTTCCCTATGGCTTCCTTCTTTTGATTTTCTCGCTCTGTAACCTCTTTGCTTTTATCCCTCAACTTTTTCTCCCTACAGCGTGGAAAAAGCATGTCGCAAGGCTACTCACAGCCGCTGCTGAGGGAAGATAACCCCCGCCCTCCTCTTAGGGCAGAAAAATCCCGTCGCTCGCATTCATTCACCACGCACCATAGAGCCCGCTAGCCTGAACATCGGCCTCGTAGGCGTCATCAACCCGCTGACTCAGCTCATCGGCATAGTGAATACCTATCGGTCTTTCAACCCTGATTCGGATGCGTTGAATGCCCAGTTCGAGGCGGAGCGGCTGCAGTTCGAGCGCTGGAACCGCAATGTCGGGCCCGACAGAGGACAGCTCTCGGCCGACGACCAAACAAGCTTGGTGGTGGAAAATCTCCTCAGCGTCATCCACAATATTCTCGAGACGAAAGAAAGTAAACACCAAATCGGGAGGGCAAAGAGCCGCCCTCTGAGCAACACCACCTTTGGCACGGTCAATCAACACCACACCCGTGAGGGAGACATCGGGTCAAAGAGACGCAAGCTCACTTGGGCCCGAGGGAGGAAGCGAGATCTCACAGACCTAGTCGCGCGATTCGGAAAGGTGGTGCAGCAGCTCCACGATCTGGTGCCTCTTGACCAAGCGGCGCGGGGGATGTAGCTTGGGAGCTAGGTCTAGTGCCTTACTGGCAAGCGAAGGGCGGCCCATCGTAGGTCATTCACCAGTAAGGGCATATTTCTTACTCCTGAAGGGATTTTAAGTACAATGCAGACCAGTAAAGGCATCGTCGGTTAGCCTGAAGACAGTAGCAGCGATTGGTGCGAAGAAACTCTCTAGTCCTGATTGGGAAATTTGCACGTGAGTGGCAACGCCTTGGGCACCTCTGAACCCTGTGAAACTCTTCGCTTACTAAGCCCCGCCCAGAACCGCTTCCAAGCGCATTAGATGCCTATCAGCTAGAAATTGTTCCCGATGTCTCCTCTCCGCATATCAAGTTCACAAGAAATTCCAGGCGGCCGTCATCAAGCTGTCTGCGACTGATAACTCCCTTGACCTCCCAGTCTTTCTCCCCATCAGAGCCGGCGCCGCTGCGATACTCACCACTCGGTCCCGGGAAAGATGCCGGGCTGGGTCGGGTTCGCTTTCGGCGGTGTTGTCAAGGTACCTCCAGGTATGTATGCACTGAAGTGAAGGTCTCGATATTGTTTGCTGATGATACTACCTAAGCAAACCCAAGCGCAAGCCCGGGAAACCAGGGTATGCTACGGCGTAGAAACCTGATTCACACCTTTCTCTGGCCCAGTAATGAGAAAGGGGTCAGCTACGGTGTCCAAACACCTCTCCGCCTCCAATGTCCTTTCCAGCAGCTTCAACATGTCCGTCTGCTCCCATTCCCAGAACTCATAGCTGCGCCTGCGTAGCAGCCAAGGCACCACCACATCCGCAAAGCTCAGCAGGACCAGCACGCCCGACACGCCGAGGATGAACCAGAACCCCAGCGTGCTCAGCGACGTGTGCCCCGGCGACTTGAACTTGATTCCCCCGCACAGCGCTTTCAGAGCTTTGTACTTGTCCATCTCCCAAATGTTGACGGCCATGCTCGGGTCGACGCCGGGCGGCTTCTCCACCGTCCCGAACACTTCTAGCTGCAAGCGTGCCAGGCCGACGGCGAACCAGTATTCTAGCTCGCGCTTCCACTGCTCGGGCTCGATCCGTACCTGCGTTCCGGCATAGAGGTAGCGGCCGGCCTGCAGGGCGGAGGCGGCCGTACGTGCGCCAACGCTCTCGGGCAGCAGGGTCGTCTGGATCAATAAGTGGATCAACGCGGTTGACCGCACGATGTCCATGGCATCGTCCTCAGCGACTTCTCCCCCAAGCACGGATAGGGCATCGGCGGAAAAGGAAAGGGAAAACAGATCCCCCCAAGACGTGCATCTCCCTGTAAGAGAGTAGCAGTACTGTGCCCGCTCGTCGCAACCGATCATGTTGACGGCATTGTCCATTCTGTAGTGAGTGGAGTTCCGTGTTTTCCTGGTATTCGCTGAGAAGAGAGGGTCGTCATTAGGCGAAGTGAAGGAGATTCCGGTGCCGGAGAGCAGGATTAGGCTGACCGTGCGGTCGTCTTGGTCATTTCGCAGAGGTGCAGCGAGCTCTACACCGGGTTCTCCCGTCGGCGCTACGATTGCGTAGGCCTGAAGATCGTAATCCACGCTGACATTGGGGTGTCGGAGATACTGCAATGCTGTCCAAGTGCCGTTGCTCTGCATGAAAGCATAGGTCGAGAACGCGACCAAGGCGTTGGCCGCCAGTTCCGGTGGGTTTGGGACCCGAAATCGTTCCGCATCTAGCGGCGCGCAGGTACTTCGTCGTCGCACAGTCAAGCCCCGCGCAAACTTGGAGTTGATGCCCAGATCGGCAAAGGTAATGTTGCCCGAGTCCATGACAAAGGGGCGGTTCCCCGTGAGACACACATTGTCCCCGAAAGGGCAATCTGCGCCCGTTTCGGTGTGAAAGGAGAGCTCGCGCGTCAGCAGCTTGTTGCAGCTCATGATCTGTCTAGACGTGGCTCGGTTGCTGTGGCAGTTCCGTACGTAGTTGTCGGCATCGAGGGTAGCGTTGCGAGTAAGCTCGAGACCCAAGAAATAGACGTCGTCCTCCATAAACCCCCCTTCGTAGGCGGTATTCCATTGCCCGCATGTTTCAGTGACCCTGGAAACGACGGTCTGGCCCATGATGACCTGCGAGGTGAGGATACTGGCTGCGGCGAAGGTGAGAACGTGGCCTGCCGTGAAGAGGCCTAGGAAGAACCCCCTCTGTGAGTCTTTGCGGGTGTTCGGCTCCAGAGAGGCCGTTGAAAGGAGGCTCCAGAGAGCAGCGCTGGGGGTGATGACATTGCGTATGATGACTTCCTGGCGGAGGAGAGCCGGAGCAGACGCATCTTCGGCTTTGCCGCTGATGAAGTTGTGCAGTAGAAAGCGCCAGAACAGCCAGCTCCGGGTTGCCGCAAAGGTCACGAGGACGGCCAGGAAGGCCAGGAGGACAACTGCATGGCGCGCTCGCAGTGTGAGAGTCGCGCCCAGAATGTTGCCTCGGTCACGGTCGACCCAGAAACCCACGAAGACGGCGCCCTCGCCCGCGTCGTCGTATGATTGAGACATAGCACCGGTTCAATACGCGAAAAACACGTTGAGGACGCTGACAGATGAGCGAAAGACGGCATCGTGCGACGTAGGTAAGGTATATTTGAATCGTCCTTTGGGAGAGCCTTGCCAAGACAGCCTACATGAGGCTATTGCGAGAGGCTGAGAAACCTGGCAAGGTGCTTTTATGCATCTCCGAGATTTTCTCTCTCGCTAGCCAATGGCATCTGCTCAGCATTCGGGTTAGGGGCTGGCGCCACAAATCAACCCCCACATGGTCCAGGTCCGGAGCTCTTCAGAAAGGGGGCCCTGCCGCCGCTTTTGGATTACGCTACGAAATCATTTTCGATATATCGACCGACCCGGAAATCCACTACGGCATCATCGCGTCTGGAAACACGCTGGTGAAGGACTCGGCTACGCGGGATAAGGTCGCTGAGCATGTCGGAGAAGAATGCCTTTGTGTCGAGATGGAAGCGGCCGGGCTGATGAATTCATTCCCATGTCTCGTGATCAGGCATTTGCGACTACGCAGATTCTCACAAGAACGACCGGTGGCAACGCTATGCTTCCGCCACGGCAGCTGCGTTTGGGAAGGAGCTCCTCGGTTACGTTCCGGCCAGCGACCTCCAGAAGACGCGAAGGGCTGCTGAACTCCTTCAATCTAGTTAGTGTCCCTTTGCCCCCAATAAACACAGCGTTGCTATCACATCCGCATCGTTGACCGCGATCGTCACTTCGGTACAAGAGCGGGTAAGGACGGGCTCACCAACAGGAAAGGCATTGGCACCAAGACTACGACCCCACCACGGGACTGATCAGGAGGCCAAGATGCGGCTGAGGACAGACAACAATGCTCTGGATCACATCGGGAAAGGCTGGTGGAGGTGGCGCTGGGCTAAGGCCATCCAGGATGCATTTTTCTCAAATTAAGGGTATCCATGACTTATATTTTCTCAACAAACTGTCTATTCTCAGTCCAACTGGCTTACGCTTTGCCTCACTGAGCGAAAAACTTATCCTAACATGGTGTAGGTTAAGCCATCTGCAGATCATTCGCAGCCAAAATTGCGGCTGAATGCCGTTACTCTGTCGCGCAGAGCCCGTTCGACTGAGTATATACAGTACTTGTATTGCACTCTTGTCCGGATTCCTTCCGTCCTCAGGCCGTCTGAGCAACACCAGATGACAATCAGCAACCAGCAACGGTCACCCAGCCACCATGAAAAGCATCCTCGCAGTCGCTACGCTCTGTTTTCCTGCTGCCCTCGCCGCCACCGACACCATATTTTTCTCCATCACGGATCCAGCATGCGGCCCTTGTCTTCACCGGGTCGTCGCTAACGGGCCTGGCAGCGTGCAATCCAAGGAATTTGCGTACTATCTTTGCATGGGTACGGGCGGCAGTGAGGTGGCTGTCTGTATTACGGAATGCGGAACAAAGAGTCGTTACTCGGATGACGTCGCCCTCGACGAAGCCTTCACCGAAGCTCAAATTGATCTGATCATGGGTGCGGTTTTCGACTATTGGTACGCGCCCCTGGCCAACTGTTTGGGCAGTAATGAACTCCTAATACATCTGAACAGCTTTGTCTACTATCCAGAAGAGACGTGTCGGGCCTTCAAGAGTCTTTGGGGTAACCAGCTGGACAAAGTATGCGCCGCGGTTGGCACGGGCGGGAGCGGCAATTCGCAAGGCTCGGCCAGAAGTACCTCACGGGGAAGCAGTACCGCCACAATCGGCAGCCCTGCGACGCGCACAGCTGCTACGGGCATAGCTGGTGCGGGAACGGCTGGTGCGGAGACAGCTGTTGCGGGCACGCCTGCAACGGGCACAGCTGCTACCGGTAGTCAGCAAACCCAGACCCCGAGCAGCGCCGCTGCTGCGAGTGCTCTGACTCCATGGGAGATGCTGATCGGGCTGGTCATGCTGGCGGCCAACATCTAGCGTAATTGTGATGAGGGGAGGGGCGGGTTGGAGATATGATACGACCTGAGGGGTCACCCCAATGCTGTACCGCAGCTATAGGTGATGGAGATTTTCAAGAGTAAAGTCGATGACGCTGTACGCAATGAGTTGATTAGCTAGCGCAAAAAAAAAAAATTTGAAATGCGCAATCGCAAACAACCATACCAAGTGATATTGTACTCATCGTCGACGATGATATTCTCCGGCTTGAGATCACCGTGATACATAGCCATCTGCCGATCACCTTTCCGAATGCCGAGTACACGAGGAAGCAGAGCCTTTTGGTCATCGTAGTCCTTCTCAGATAGGCCAGGGATCTTGCCTTCCAAAACACGATTGCGCCTGTTCTCGATGATTCGCTTAAAGAAGCCCGGCCAAGTCGTAGGCTTTCGGGGCTACCGGATAATCCGTATATAACCAATTAGCGAGAATAAATAATAAAGCTATATAGCTATATTAGATTATAACTACTAGATAAAAAGTAATCTAGGATTACAGATTACGGAACGCTA
>VSMA01000083.1:0-19448 GCA_009194965.1 Coniochaeta sp. 2T2.1 | reverse complement strand
GTTCCAGCCGTAGCTACATCTGACGTTAACGTCGCGAAATCCCTGCTCGTCTGCAGCGCCCTAGGTCTCACGGCCTGCTCGAGTCTGCGTCTTTCGCCCTATAGCTCGTCACAAAACACCGTCAGGTGGAGTAGCGTCTCTCGTGCCCTACCGCACTAACAGAGGGGCGTCCAGACGTCCGGGACGCGCCGCTCGAAGAGGAATACTCTCAGGCCTACCTTCCCTGTCCGTATCTGGACTAGGAGTAAGCTCTCGTATTTCCGGAGCGACTTATACTTCTGGAGTACCTTGTCAAAGTCCGGGTTGTCGGCTAGTTGTATTACCCTCCCTCGTCGTTATGTCGTCGCCCGGGCGAGTTCTCGGCGCCAGCGCGTCTCCCAGTCCCGTTTGAGTGCTTTGTCGCTACCAAGTTCGCCGCACCACCTCCGGGCCCACTCCCCGGACCTCTCACCGCCCCAGCCGTTCCGTGGTTGCTCCTGGTCATTCGTCCCCTATCGCCGTCGGCGGCGGCCGCGGAGCCGTATTGCTATCGCCGCGCACGCATCCCGGATCTGCGCCGCTCTCCCTATACCCTATAGCCGGGTCTCGAAGTCAGCTAGCCTCTTATTGAAGTAGAGATCGATAGGCGGGACCGCCGATTCGGTCTCTAGGCTTCTGACTGGCGTAGCTCTATACGCCCTCACCACGATCCTTAGGCTCCTCGATTGCACCGGGTGGAGTTTCCTCGCGATCCCTTGCTACTTATCCGTCGTTGGCATGTACTATGCGGCCGCTCCGTAGGCGATGGCGCTACGGATCACCTTCGTATAGATCTCTCTCGCCCGGATAAGACTGCATCCCTACGTCGACTTTGCGAGTTTGCTTAGTACAAGCTACTATATCGCAAGTTTCTTGTTGATCTGCTTGAGCTAGTGTAACGATCGAGATCCCAGACTGGTCACGTGGTCGGGTGACAGGGTAGTCGAGGATAACTGGATACGGGGTTTCTGTTGACAATAGAGTCAGGTGCGTACTGATAGTAAACAGTGATCGTGTCTAGCCAAAAGGTAGACCAAGTACTTGAGAGAGGTGTTAGTAACTCAATGTATTGAACTGTGAACCTTAATCGCTGCCGAGCGATTAAGGCTATCTAGCTGGTAGAGGCTGTAGTTTATATATCTGCCTTTCGCCCCTACTAATCCCCTGGATCACTGGATCGCTGGATCACTGGCGATCCCACGATCCCAACGCTCCTGGAGCGCTGGATCACTCTTTGTCGCGTGATCCCGTGATCCCCATTGTCGGCTGATAGTAATGCCGTTCCGATGCATGCGAGTGATTCCTCCAATGACGTTTGGTTCGTAACACGATGTCCCTCCTCCAGGTCTTCGTCCCGGAGACCAGATAACTAACAAAACCCTGTTGGCGCCCACGTTGAGGTAGGTCGTCGTTGTCCTCCTAACATCGCGCCGACCATGCTAACAAAATGTCTGGTCGCGTAGAAAAACGTCCTAACGAAAAGAATCGATCCAAGAAAACCTGCGAGCGCAGCGCACTAGCTTCCTTTATCGACGAGTTTGGTGTTCCCGCCGATATGCCTTGCACCTGTTGTTTCCGAAACAATAAAGCGTGTCGAATGAATGGTGATTCTGCTCGATGTAGCGAATGTGTCCGTCGAGGCCGGTCCTGCGACGGGGTGTTGGTGGCGTCTTCTCGTGCGGTCCTCCGCCACCCTTCCTTGTATTCTTTGTTAACCGTGTCCCTTTTTAGTAGCTCGCTTGTTAGAGTCCCGTAAGAAGCTTGAAGGTGACGAACAGGAGGCCGAGGAGGCGCTGTTCGTTCTTCAACAACAATTTTCCGTCGCCGTCAACCGTTTGACCCGGATTCGCAAGACCCGGAAACGGATTGAGGAGAGGAGTAAGGAATTGGTCCAGCGGGGTATGCAAGAGCTGGATTCAGAAGACGGGATCTCCAAATCCTTGGAGTCGGGGGATCGTTTTATCGTTGACGACCTCCGGGGGATGGGCGTTTCTGGCGAGGTGGATTGGTCCTCCTTGGGCCTGGGGGACCCTTCCCTCGACCCCTTGCTGATGGTTGGGTCGGGTTTCGACGGTGGTAGTCTTCAAGCATCTGGTGGCAGTGCTTCAAATGCTTAGCCGGTTCCCAAGTGTTTTCTGATTCGTTATAACCTAGCCACTTGATTAGGTACTGTGTGACAGATCCTTTTTTTCGTGACTTCAGGATGGCTTCCACGTCGTATTCTCCTTCTGGCGCTTCAACCTCAATCTTTTCTTGCAGCCTTGCGTTGGCTGGTGCCGCTTCGAGTAGCGAGACATGAAAGATTGGGTGGATTCTCATGGTGTCTGGTAGGCGTAATTCGTAGTTGGAGTCTGATATCTTCCTGGTGACTGTGAAGGGTCCAAGTTTTTTATGGTCCAGCTTGTCGCTTGGTCGCTTTGTTTTGATGTTTTTTCGTAGAAGGTAGACCTTGTCTCCCCTCTGAAAGGTTGGTCCCTTTAACCTTTTCTGGTTGTAGTATTTCGCCATTCGCGTTTGGACGAATGCGATCTCTTTTCTCAGTTTGTCGTGTAGTTCCCTGAGCTTGCTTGCTGCTTGGAATGCTCTGGGCACTTCGATTCCGTTGTGTGGTGTCCGATGGATTTCTGGTTCGTATCCATAGTTTGCGAAGAACGGTGAACATTTAGTGGTGTCGTTGGTCGCGCTGTTGTAAGCGAACTGAGCTAACGGTAGCATAACAACCCAGTTGTCCTGCTTATAGTTGACGTAGCTCCGTAGGTACTGTTCGAGTGTCTGATTGAGTCGTTCGACTTGTCCGTCAGTTTGCGGGTGATAGGCTGTAGTCAACTTGTGATTGACTCCGAGTTGTGCCGTGAGTGATCTCCAAAATTTCGATGCGAACGTCGTTCCTCTGTCGGAGACTATTTCATCCGGTAGTCCGTGGTTGCAAGCAATGACCCGTAGGAAGGTGTAGGCGAGGTCTTCTGCTGAGCTCTCTTCCTTGTAAGGGATGAAATACCCGAACTTGGTGAGTCTGTCGGAAACAACGAAGATGCTGTCGTATACTGTTCCTGTCATTGGTTCCTTCGATCCTGGTAGCTTGACGATGTGGTCGAATGCAATGGATCCCCAAGCCCTGCTTGGTACCGGGAGTGGTCTCAACTCTCCGTATGGTTTGTGTCTGGACGCTTTGTCCTTCGTGCATTCGCAAGTTCCGACGACGTCTTTTACGACCTTCCTCAGTCCCGGGAAGTCGTAGGTTCGCTGTAGTCGTTCGGTGGTCTTGGCGATGCCCTGGTGTCCGTGCGCTGGTGTCTGATGGAATTCCCTGACGAATTCTTCTTGTAAGGTTCGTGGGATATAGAGTTTTCCGTGATAGCGTGGCACCTCTTGACTGTCCTGGTCAAGGATTGTTTTCTCGTCCTGGCCTAGGGAATCCCGGATTCTCCTGGTCCATTGTTCATCGTGTTGTAACGTGAACATGACGTTGAGTTGCCGCTGATCTTGTTCAAGGTCTCCGTCCTGGTTGACCTTCAAGATTGTCTGATGCTCGGGTGGTTGTGTCTGCTCGTGGTCCACCCTTCGGCTAAGAGCATCGGCTCTTCCGTTCTCATTACCCTTCCGGTAAATGATTTTGAAGTTGAACTCTGATAGGAATTCCGCCCATCTGGTTTGTCGTTTGTTGAGTTCTTTCGTAGTGGTGAAGTAGGTTAGGTTCTTGTGATCCGTGTAGACCTTAACCTGGTGATTGGTTCCGCTGAGGTGAGCTTTCCATTCCTTGAATGCCTCGATGATTGCCATGAGCTCCTTGTCGTGGATCTGGTAGTTGAGCTCTGGTCCGTTGAGCTTCTTTGAGAAAAAGGCGATAGGGTGCAGTCGTCCTTCCTTGTCTCGTTGTCCAAGTTGTCCGCCGATCGCAAAGTCCGATGCGTCGGTCTCGACTTCGAACTCTTTCTTAGGGTCTGGTATCGCTAGGATTGGTTCCTCCGCGATTGCCGCTTTGATCCGTTGGAAGGCTTCTTCGGTCTTATCGTTCCACTGGATCTCTCTGCTTGTTCCTTTGGTGAGGTCCGTAAGTGGTGCTGCGATTTTGCTGTAGTCCTTGATGAAACGTCGGTAGAAGTTAGTAAATCCTAGGAATCCTCTGACTCCTTTGACGTCCGCCGGTCGGGGCCAGTCCTTGACTGCCTCGATCTTAGAGTCTTGCATCTTGACTCTGCCTGGTTCGATCATGAATCCCAGAAATTCCGCTTGTCGCACGTGGAATTTGCTCTTTTCTGGTTCAACCTGTAGCCTTGATTCTTGTAGTTTCTGGAGTACTTGGTGTACGTGTCCCTGGTGCTCCTCAAGCGTCCTTGAGTAGATGAGGATGTCGTCGAGATAAACGATCGCAAACTGATCCAAGAATTCTCGTAGAACATGGTTGATCATGGTCTGAAACGTTGCTGGGGCGTTAGTCAGCCCGAATGGCATGACTAGGTACTCAAAGTGTCCTTCTTGAGTCCGAAACGCCGTCTTCCATTCTTCCCCTTCTTTCATACGGATGAGGTTGTAGGCTCCTCGCAGGTCTAGTGTTGTGAACCATTTTGCTCCATGCAGTTGGTCTCTGATTTCCGTAATCAAGGGTAGAGGGTAGCGGTTCTTGATCGTAATGTCGTTGAGCTGTCGATAGTCAACGCACAGTCGTAGTTTCCCGTTCTTCTTTGGGACAAATAGGATCGGATATCCTGCTGGCGATGTCGAGGGTCGTATATGTCCTTTCTTGAGTCCATCCCGGATGTACTCCTTCAATGCTTGCCGTTGAGTTTCGTTGAGGGCGTAGATTTTTTGGAATCTAGGTTCTCCTCCTTCTTTCAAGGGTATCTCATGATCCCATTGTGTGTGTTCGGGTAAGGTTTCCCCTTCTGGCTGTTCCCTGAACAGCTCGGTATACTTGTGGTAGATTTCCGGTATTGTCGTTGGTTCGTTTGACTCTTTAAGATAGTTGATTTCTCTAAAGGTCTGCGTCGATCCATACTCCAAGTTCCCATCTTGAGTGCTTGATCGCGGTGGCTTGCTTGAGGGTCGTTGCTCTTGACGCTGCTCAGGGGCTAAGTCCGATGTGTTGGTAGGCTCGTTTGAGGGTCCGTGTCTAGGACTCTGCTCAGTGACTGAGTCTCGTTCTGCGCTTGCTGATTGTCGTGAATCCTGTACGGGGTTGTCCCGATACAGCTGGCCAGTGATCCAGTCAATCTGTGGGTTGTGCTTGCGAAGCCAAGGTATTCCCAGAATAACGTCGTGGCTTGCAGTTTCTGTGATATCTAGGGTGGTGATTTCCTGCCAAGGTACTTCCAAAGCAACCTCGTTGTCCCTTTGCCCTTTGATACCAAGGACAATAGTCCTTTTGTGGTTTCCGTATGTTACGAGGACTGGTGTTGTCTCGTTTTCGATTCTTCCGTCTCCGTATGTGACGGGTGTACCTTCCACTGTCGTGAGTTGGTAAGGTTGTTTCTTCCTTTTCCAATGGATTCTGTACTGATTTACCGCCCTGGGCGAGATAAAGTTCCCTTGTGCTCCACTGTCGATCATGGCTTCGAGCCTGTGTCGTCCGATCTTGATTCCCAGAATCAGGTGTCGTGTGTCCTCGTCTGCAGTTGCGACTGCTAGGGACCTAGTGTCGTGGGTCGACTGTAGTCCCTTTACAGCCGATCCTTCTCGTTTTTTGTCCTCTGGATCTGTTCTCGCATGGTTTTCCAGACCGTGGGGTGTCGTTCCCGCAACGTCGCTTCGTAGTCCTCAGGAGGTGTTTGGGGTGTTTCCGGATGGTATTCTATCCTTCGTCCTGTTGCGAGTTGTCGCTTCTTAGGTTCCTTGGGGAACCAACCGGATCCCTCCTTGTCTGATTTGTGGATGTGGCAGCTGTTATCGTAGCATGTTGTCCAGCTTAGTTTGTTGTGTTGGCTCGGGGTGCAACCACTGCGTCCGGCCATGTTGACTTGTCGGTTGGGGTAGGAGGTCCTTCCTTCAGGTACCTTCCTAAAACTTCGCGGCTGGTTGCATTCTCGAGCGAAGTGCCCTTCCTTCTGGCAATTGAAGCACTTCAGTTTCTTCCTGGCGTCTTGCCTTTGGGCGACGTCTAGCTCCATAGGGCCGCTGTGCCAACCGGTTGCCGTGCTTCGGTGATAAATCTTCTTCGCGGTGTTAGCCTTTGCTGTCGGATTTGCCCATACCTTACCGGGGGCGCGTTTTTCCATGCGTCTCTCATACAGGCGATTGTCGATCGATACTGCTATTTCGACGTAGTCGGCAAAATCGTTAGGTCTCTTTTCGCGAGCAAGGTCGTCCTTAACCTCCTCCTTGAGTCCTCGATAGAACCATGCCATTAGGTTCTCGTCTTCCCAGTCTAGTTTTGACGTGATTTGGCGAAAACGGGAAGCGTACTCGGAAGCAGAGCCCTTCTGCTTCAAGGTCTCCAGTTTCCGCTCGGCAGATCTTTTCTCATCCGGGTTTCCGAAGGTCTTCTTGAGGTCGTCGGCGAATACCGTAAAGGAGTTGAAGATACGATTGGTGGCATCATCACGGTCGTCGTAGGTGTTGTCGGAATAGTCCCTGAGTGTTGGTTCAAACCAGTCTAAGGCGCTCCCCTTGAGTAGGTGCGCTGCATGAAGGACCTTGCGTTCGGCGTCCGGAAAGTCGTGTTCGTTAAAACGATGGTAGGCCTTGAGTTGGGTGAGGAATCCTTGCAGGGTTCCTGGGGTACCATCGTAAGCTTCCGGAGTCCTGACCTTGAGTCGTGTTCCTCCTCCGCCGCCTCCTTGGAGTTGGGCGACCTGGGCACGAAGCTGCGCGAGCTCGGCCATCAGGGCCTGGGGAGAAACGTTCGTTCCCCCAGCCTGAGCCGCCAGGTTGCTGTTGCTTGGGCGAGGAGTGTGTGAACCGGTGGTCGACATGTTGCGTGTATGTACTGTTCCCTTAGTACGCAGGTAATCTAGTTGAACAGGAGCGATTAACGTGTAACGATCGAGATCCCAGACTGGTCACGTGGTCGGGTGACAGGGTAGTCGAGGATAACTGGATACGGGGTTTCTGTTGACAATAGAGTCAGGTGCGTACTGATAGTAAACAGTGATCGTGTCTAGCCAAAAGGTAGACCAAGTACTTGAGAGAGGTGTTAGTAACTCAATGTATTGAACTGTGAACCTTAATCGCTGCCGAGCGATTAAGGCTATCTAGCTGGTAGAGGCTGTAGTTTATATATCTGCCTTTCGCCCCTACTAATCCCCTGGATCACTGGATCGCTGGATCACTGGCGATCCCACGATCCCAACGCTCCTGGAGCGCTGGATCACTCTTTGTCGCGTGATCCCGTGATCCCCATTGTCGGCTGATAGTAATGCCGTTCCGATGCATGCGAGTGATTCCTCCAATGACGTTTGGTTCGTAACAGCTAGGCACGCCACCGGAGTTTCCGGTCCAGCCAGATACCGAGGAATCTTGCGGACTCGATTGGTACGACCTCGGCTATCCCTAGGCGAACCCCTTGTCGCGGGGCCGCGTAGGCACGGCTGAAGTGAAGGAGCTCACTCTTTTCAGGGGCGAAATCCATTCCCTTTATCGCCGCCCACCGTTAGCACACCCCCCACGCGTTTTGGAGTTGGCGGCAGTTGTCTACTTCGTCTCGGCCGAATACCATAAAGTTCGTATCGTCTGCAAATCCTATCACTAGGAGACTCGGGTCCTACGCAAGCGCCTGATAGAGAGAGGCGATATAGAGTAAGAACAGGATAGGCGATAGCAGCGACCCCTGTAGAACGCCGGCCTTGAGGTCAATCGGTGCTGATACCTCTCCGTCAAAATGTAGCCGTACGGTCCGCTCTGTCAGGTAGCTACGGACCCACGACGTAACCCATCGTAGGTATCCTAGGTCTCGGAGCGTATCGATCAGCCTTATGTAGTTAACCGTATCGAAAGCGCCTTTGATATCCAGTTGGAGGA
Organism: Coniochaeta sp. 2T2.1; assembly: GCA_009194965.1. NCBI lineage: Eukaryota > Fungi > Ascomycota > Sordariomycetes > Coniochaetales > Coniochaetaceae > Coniochaeta > Coniochaeta sp. 2T2.1. The sequence goes on along the minus strand of VSMA01000083.1, from coordinate 11,477 downwards.
GCGTTGCCATTCCTCCTTCCCGCCACGCAGTCCTTGCCGCGTCTGTAACGAACCGTATCGCCACCTCTGTAGATCTCCCCGGGCGATTTCCCATCTGCCCGTCGGGCAGGAGCCCGTTCTCCTCCGCTACCTATACTATACGGCGCCCAATCAGTGCCTCGATAACCTTTCCGATCGTACTAAGGAGCGCGATCGGGCGGTATCCGCCCGCCGTTTGGTACTAGTCCGTTGTCTTTCCGGGCTTGCGGCGCACCACTATCCCCGCTACTCTGAATCGTCGAGGGAAGTAAGAGAGCGCAAAACTCGCGGAAGCGAGCGTAGCGATCGCCTCCGCTACCGGCCTACCGCAGGCCTTAAGGAATCCGACGGGGAGGTTGTTCTCTATTCCTAGTGCCTTCTACGCCCCTATGTCTTGTAGTACCTTCGTTACCTCCTCCGCGCTGATCGTTATCTCAATTGGTATTAGCTCGCTATGAGCCGCCTCTTTTGCGATATTTGAGAGGTCTGCTTCGCGGTTGGGAAAGAACCTCTCCGCGAGGACCCGGGCCTTCTCTGCGTATTCTACGGCCAGCTGGGCGCCGGGCGCGTCACTCCTAAGCAGCGGTATCGTTAACGCCTCCGGCGGGACGTAGCTCCTAAGTCTTACCTATCTTTCTAGCCTCCAGATCGACGAGTTGTCGCTTGAAGCCTCGGCTACTAGACGCCGCTAGTATTTCGTTTGCGCCTACTTGATCACCTTTTTCTGTTGGGAGTAGGCTCCCTGCAGACTTTCCTATGTGTACCGGGATAGTACCGCCCGGTATCGCCTCCTCGCCGCCTTAGCTTCGGCTACCGTCCCCTCGACCTCTTCGCTCTACTACCCTGCTTTACGTCCTATACCTGTCTTTTTCCTCGGCGCCGCCAATTCCGCGATCCTCGTGAGCTGTCCTACGAGCGAGTCCGCCGCCCTATCTATCTTTTCCTCTGTCGAGAGGTCTTGTGGGAGCTCTACGTTTATAGCCTCCGCCGTAGCGAGCCCCCTGTCGAGTTTCTTCCAGTTCCAGCCCTTGCTAGTATTGCGTCCCGGCTGCGGCTCTCCCCCGTTGTACCGGATAAGCTGCGCGTGGTGGTCAGAGCCAGCATAGCCTAGATCCCTGCAGAACTCTATCCGGCTGCCATCCGTGGCCCACGCTAGATCGATCGTTGAGTTACGGTCTCCCCGCTTCGTCCTAGTCGGCTCCCCCCACGGGGTAACGAGGTAAAGGTCCCAGCGTTCAGCGAGCTCCAGCAGGTCCCCTGCCCCCCGGGACTCCCTACCCTCTTTATCCCAGAAGGGGTGGTAGAGGTTGAAGTCTCCGACGAGTATGTTACGGCCTCTCGGTTCCGTCGATTTCAACTCGTAGATCGGGCTAACCCACTATTCGGTCGCGACCCTAATTAGTAAGTATATCGACCAGACCGTGATCGCCTAGCCTCCGTAGCCGAATATAATACTACACCAGTCTCGTCCCACCTACTGCTTCTACGAGGCGATTGCGTGTCGCTTGTACACGTACATCGCAGCTCTCCCACTTCCGTACACCCTGTAGTACCTCCCCGCGCTCGGGCAGTACGTTGTTTTGAGCTGCGGGTTGATCCACGGCTCTTGTATCGCGATGATATCGTACTCCTCCCTGTCCTCAAGCGCCACCGTCGTCGGCGCCTTACTTCCTGCCGTGTTCCAGTAGACGATTCTGAGTATCATCACTGGGTGCTGAGTAATTGCTACGTCTGGGTTGGCCTACTACCTTGCCTCTGCAGGAGTTGCGAAATCGGCGTAGCCCCGGGGGTCGGCTGTAGCGGGAGCCGGTCTACGCGCGGTCGGCCTCTCGCCCGGGGGGCTGGCGGCGATGTGCCCGGCGCCCGCCTCTTGCGCTATCGCTACACCTGCCAGCCGCCTTCCTCGCTCGGCGTAGTATCGCCGTAGCTACTCGCGGTGCCGGACGACGGGATTATCGACCCGCTCCCGGTCACTACGAACTACCTTGGCCGGTATTGGTATGCCTCTTCGATCTTCGCGCGGTAGGCCTTCGCGGTTGGGCAGCCCCGTTCCCACGATCCGTATCTACCACCACAGTTAACGCACTTCTTCTTTCCGTTAGGCCCCTTCTAGGAGCAGCTCGTCTCACCATCCCGGTGCGCCGCTCCGGCGCAGCAGCCGCAGCGCGCCTGTTTCGAACAGTACCGCGCGATATGGCCCAGACCGTAGCACCTATAATACTGGCGGAACTGTAGCTCTATCGCATACGGCTCGTAATAAAAGATCTAGGCCTCCCAGATCAGTCCCTCGTCGTAGAGGACCTTAGTTGCCTCCACATCGTTTAGGTATATAACTAGCGATACCCGAGGGTTACCCGTGTCCTTATGGAACATTGGTTTGGCCCTTATAATTGCCTTCCCGTTTATCTTTTGTAGTTCTTAGAGGAGATTCTGGGCTGCCTTTAGCGGTCCCGCCGGCACTCCCTTCACGAGTACGGCGTACTCGCGTCGAGTCGCCTAGACGGTTAGTCCAAACGCGTCCTATACCCATTGTCCTCCCGTATGCTTCTCTACAGCGTCGCGGAAGGTAACGACTATATCGCCGCTCGGCATCCTCCGAGCGGCAACTGCCGCGTCACTTCCAATCGCCTTATTAATCGCTTCGAGGGTATCTTTTGCTACCCGGTTACGGATATCGGGCGTAGCGTCCTTCGCCCGGACAATCACTTCCCTCGCGTTTCTAGCCGGAACTACCATCCGCGGCTCCTATACTGGGGCGCCGGCACCGATACCGGCGCCCGCGGCCTGGGCCCATATCTGTTAGGGGGCGTTTACTACTATAGGTACGCCGCCTAGTTCTGCGATCGTTTCCTTAACCGTCCTCTTGATTATCTCGTCCGTCTCGCTCGGTATAAGTCTGCCCTTAGGGCGTTATTCAGCCCACGTCTACTTTACTTCGTCGATTACCTTTCCTATTACGCCCTTTAGGGCCTCCGCCACCTCCTCTTCTTTGCCTGGGATCACCAAGCCTGCGATTGTCTTCATCAACTCGTCGATAGCGTCCGTCTATTGCTTCCCGTCCTCGCTACGCGTCTACGACGCGTCCGCTAGGGGCGGTCCGTACGCGCTCCTGCCTGCTTGCGGGTAGTAGCGGCTCTGAGCGATACCACGCGTTCCCGCGTCGACGACCATCGGGTCCGCCATCGTACGCTGCGTCGTCGTTGCGCGATCGATGCAAGTACGTAGAGTGGGATAAACGGCGTCGCCGGATTCAATTCCGGCGTCCAAAATGGATTATCTCGCGATTTTAATTAGCAATGTCCGAAACAGCAAAATCTCTCGATATTCGCCCCAAAATTTATATATAAATATAGCTTTTAAAGAAAGTATATAAGCGTTACGAAACTAAAAAGAAAGTAGCTATCTTTACTAAGACTCCCACTACTGCCGTTAAGAAATATATTCCGAAGGCCGGAAGCAACTCTTCTTTCCTAGTTACTAACGCCGTAATCTGTAATCCCAAATAGAAATTCGCTTTAGACGTCTTACGTAAGTTGATTTTAGAGAACCGTTACTTTAACTATTAATAAACTAGATACGTTTCGCGGGAATACCCCGCTAAGGTATTAATATCTAATATCGACGAGGCAAATATCTAGGCTATTATAAATACTTGCTACGGCAAACTTCCTATTTTTATACTTATCGAAATACTACTTTTCCTAATACCGAAAGGTTAGTCTATTTCGAGACCGATAGCGAAAATAAGCTCTCCGATAGAAAATAAGGAAACTAAATATTATTATTATTATTATTATTATTATTACTTATACGCCGATGTGCCCGGAGGGCATTCGGTACCTCTACCTGTCTATTTACATAGGAAACCTTACCGAAGTTAGACTAAAACCTAAGTACAACGCTCTGGCCGCAATCTGCGGCGACTGCACGTTCTCGGCCTTGCTATACTGGGGTCTCACTACCGCCAGCTTAGTGATCCTATGGCCAACCCCCAAACACCATCCACCACCCCTGTACACCCGGCGCTCCTACCCCTCCGCCCCCTCCTGGGTCATCTCGTAAGGAAACTAAATACCTTAAGGAAATATAACTCTTTCCTAGAAAATATATCTTCTCTTATTATAACTATCGATAAAACTATTAAAGATATACTATATAACTTCCTTTCTCGCTATTTAAGAAGGGAAGCCTTTACTATAACTAGTATAATAGCGAATAATAGACTATCTTTAACTACTTATAATATATTATTTAATATAGAAGTAAAAGTCGATATTAAAAAAACTCAACTCGGACATTTTTGGTCTAAAATGTACGAAACCACCTGCAATCAATAGCCCTCGGAAAGCTCTACACAACTACGCCCACTGTACTCGCGCGCAAACCTTTGCGCGCGGTCAAAACGATGGTCCAGAGTCCGCAAGACTGCGGCTCGGCCGCGAGAGAATTTTTCTCTCGCGGGGCGCTCGGGCCACCCACCCCCCTTTTTTCAGCCTCGAAAATCCAGCCTTGCACCACAATTACAGCCACAAATACAGCCACAAATACAGCCACACCCACACTTACACGCCATTCTCCTACCTTTGCCCAAGCTCTCGCAAAGGCACTTTCAAAGGAGAAAGCCTACGCGCAACCTACACCTACGCAACCTACAGCTGTAGGGCTCTTACAGCAAGCAATTCAAGTGGTCACGGAAGCTAATCAACGTACGGAATACGACCTTAGCGGAGTCCTCTCCTTTTTGAAGAATCGGATGAGGAACGTTGCCCGGCTCGAAGGTCCAGCTCCCACTGCGGCTCCGGCTCCCACTGCGGCTCCGGCTCCCACTCCGGCTGCCACTGCGGCTGCCACTGCGGCTCCCACTGCGGCTGCCACTGCGGCTCCCACTGCGGCTCCCACTGCGGCTGCCACTGCGGCTCCCACTGCGGCTCCCGAGGAGAGGGAAGTCGAGATGGAGGATGCCAGGGAGTATACAGAACTCGAAGACCTCGCTCAAAACGCGAGAATACAAACACCCCCTATTCAAGGAACCCAGAGAGCCCCTGTTCAAGGACTCTCTACTACTACTACTACTACTACTACTACTACTACTACTACGAAAAACGAAAAAATACTAGTCTTACGACTACGGACCGGACCTATTCCGCTACTCGATCCGCGTATTCTACGGGATCGAGTTAACGAAGCAGTCAAAAATACAGCACTCGCAACTATCCGGATTTCAACGCGGAATAACCTCGTATTAACTAGTACGCAAGGTTTCACCGCAGACTTCCTACTCTATAGAGCTGATATTTGGAAGCCAGTCTTTCTTAAGGCTGGATTCCAAGTAGAAGCCGTAGAGAAGCCGGGCTCGTGGGTGAAATTAGTAGCCCACGGAGTCCCTACTACGGAATTCGACTCTTTCGCAAGAGAGATTCACCTATTTAATTCGACCCGGATCCTTGGAAAACCGAGGTGGCTAGTACGGCCTAAAGAAGGCCAAAACGCTGCTTCGGTAGTATTTTCGGTTAGCCCGGAGACTTCTATTCCAAGGAGCCTTATTTTTGGAGGACAAAGGCTAAAAGTCGTACAATATACGATCCGAAGGCCTTGAAAGAGATCCTCGAGTGGAGTACGGAGTCTTATTTAACTACCCCTTTATAGGGGTTCAAGGTTAGTAGGGTTCCTACTCTATTCGAGATAAAAAGACAACGAAAGGCACAAAAACAGCGAAGACAGTGGGATACACGCTCACTACAGATTGGATTTTCCTATTATTCTATAATAGTTTACTACTTATAGTGGTTTACTACTTACTTTCTATACTTTTCTCCGTTTATACGGGAAAAGGCTTTACTATACTCCGTTCCTCGATTTTATCGAGCAAAAGGAGGAGGTGTATATAGTGTCATAATCCGTAGGATTCCATACACTTATTGATTTAAAAAATAAAAAAAATAAAAAGAAAAGTAATAATAATATATACCGGTTAATAAGGATAGATACTATATAATAGAGGTTAAATCTAATTTAAGAAGATTCGTCGAAATATAAAGACTTGCGAAAGCTTCGTTGAAAGCTATCTATAAGTTCCTTATATACGATATCTTCTACTAATACGGAATACCGGGGATCGTAATTATAAACGGCGGCTCGGAAAATAAATTATTATTATTACTTATACGCCGATGTGCCCGGAGGGCATTCGGTACCTCTACCTGTCTATTTACATAGGAAACCTTACCGAAGTTGGACTAAAACCTACGTACAACGCTCTGGCCGCAATCTGCGGCGACTGCACGTTCTCGGCCTTGCTATACTGGGGTCTCACCACCGCCAGCTTAGTGATCCCATGGCCAACCCCCAAATACCATCCACCCCTGTACACCCGGCGCTCCTACTCCTCCGCCCCCTCCTGGGTCATCTCGTCCTCCCTCGCGATCTCTTCTGCGAGCCTGAACTCCGGGAACCTCCGGAGGCTGAGGAGCCACTTGACGACGGCCCCTGCCGTGGCCGGGCCCGCCGTTAGCGCCGCGAAGTCTCTGCTCGTGCGGAGTGCCCTAGGGCTTACGGCTCGCTCCAGTGCGTGTCTCTCGTTCCGCAGCTCGCCACAGAACACCGTCAGATGGAGAGGCGTCTCCCTCGCTTGGCCGCACTGGCAGAGCGGCGTCCATACGTCCGGAACCCGTCGCTCGAAGAGGAACGCCCGTAGGCCTACCTTCCCGGTCCGTATCTGGACCAGGAGCGAGCTCTCGTGCTTCCGCAGCGTTCTATGCTTCCGGAGCGCGCCGTCGAAGTCCGGGCTGTCAGCCGGCTGCGTTGTGCGTCCCGGTCGTCTCGTCGTCGCCCTAGCGAGTTCCAGGTTCCATCGCGTCTCCCAGTCCCGTCGGAGAGCATCTCTAGTCTCGAGCTCGTTGCACCACGCTTCGGCCCATGCCCCGGATCTCTCGCCTCCCCATCCAGTCCGCGGTTCGTCCCTGTCGCCCGTCGTTCGCCGGCGCCGCCGGGAACGAAGTCTCGACGCTATCGCTGCGCACGCGTCTCGGATTTGCGCGGCCCTACCTGAACTGTGGAGTCGGGCCTCGAAGTCGGCTAGTCGCTTGTTAAGGTAGAGGTCGATAGGCGGTACCGCCGTCTCGACTTCTAGGCTTCTAATAGGTGTGGCCTTATAGGCCCCAGCCACGATCCTGAGGCTCTTTGACTGCGCCCCGTGGAGTTTCTTCGCGATTCCCTGCTGCTTGTCTGTCGTCGGCAGGTGCCACGCGGAAGCTCCGTACGAGATAGCGCTCCGGATCACCTTAGTGTAGATCTCCCTCGCTCGCGTGAGGCTGCATCCCCAAGCCGACTTTGCGAGCTTGCTGAGGGCCAGCTGCTGTATCGCCAGCTTCCTGTTAATCTGCTTCAGGTGGGCTCGCCATCGGAGCTTCCGGTCTAGCCAGACTCCCAAGAACCGCGCGGATGCGACTGGCGTAATCTCGGTTGTCCCCAAGCGGATTCGTCGTTGCGGGGCTACGTAGGCGCGGCTGAAGTGGAGGAGCTCGCTCTTTTCGGGAGCGAACTCCATCCCCCTAGTCACCGCCCACCGCTGGCACGTCTCCCACGCCTCCTGAAGTTGGTGGCAGTTGTCCGCTTCGTTACGGCTGAACGCCATCAGGTTTGTATCGTCTGCAAATCCTACGACTAGGAGGTTAGGGCTCCGTGCGAGTGCCTGGTATAACGACGCGATGTAGAGAAGAAACAGGATCGGTGAGAGGGGCGAGCCCTGAGGGACTCCGGCCCGGAGGTCGATCGGCGCTGACGTTTCTCCGTCAAAGTGTAGTTGGACTGTCCTGTCCGTCAGGTAGCTCCGGACCCACGATGCGACCCAGCGCGGGTAGCCGAGGCCGCGGAGCGTATCCACCATTCTGGTGTGGTTGACCGTGTCGAACGCGCCCTTGATGTCTAGCTGGAGTAGCGAAGCGACTCCTCCTTCCCGCCACGCGGTTCGTACGGCGTCTGTAACAAATCGTATCGCTACCTCCGTTGATCGTCCGGGGCGGTTGCCTATCTGTCCGTCTGGCAAGAGCCCGTTCTCTTCCGTAGCTCGCGCTACGCGGCGTTCTATTAGTACCTCGATGACCTTCCCGATCGTACTGAGGAGTGCGATCGGCCGGTATCCGCCTACCGTCTGGTACTAGTCGGTCGTCTTTCCGGGTTTGCGGAGTACTACTACCCCCGCTTTGCGGAACCGTCGAGGGAAGTAGGCGAGCGCGAAACTCGCGTCGGCGAGCCGTACGATCGCCTCTGCTACCGGTTCACCGCAGGCTTTGAGGTATCCGACTGGGAGGTTGTCATCTGTTCCAGGCGCTCTCCACGCGCCCGTATCCCGTAGTATCTCCGCAACGTCTTCAGCGCTCGCTGTCCTTTCGATCCGTACGGACTCGCTATAGGGAGCGTCCTCTGCAATATCCGACAGGTCCGCGCCCCGGTTAGGGAAGAATCTCTCGGCTAAGACCCGGGTCTTCTCCGCATGTGTTGTCGCCGGGTGGGCCTCGGGTACGTCTCTCCGAAGTAGCGGAATCGTCGACGCTTCTGGTATGACGTGGCTCCTCAGCCGCGCCCATCTCTCAAGTCTCCAAATCGCTGAGTTGTCGAAAGAGGCCTCGGTAACTAGGCGTCGCCAGTATTTCGCTTGCGCCTGCTTGATCACCCTCCTCTGTCGGCAGCATGCCCCTTGTAGGTTTTCCTACGTGTATCTGGACGGTGTCGTGCGATACCGTCGTCTCGCCGCCTTGGCTTCCGTTACGGTTACTTCGACCGCTTCGCTCCACTATCCTGCCCTACGTCCCGTACTCGTCTTCTTTCTCGGTGCCGCGAGTTCCGCGATCCTCGTAAGCTGTTTTACTAGTAAGTCTACCGCGGCGTCGATCTGCTCCTCCGTTTGGATGTCTAGGGGAAGTCGTACGTTTACGGCCCCCGCCCTAGCAAGTCCTTTATCGAGCTTCTTCTAGTTCTATCCTTTGGCTTTGCTACAGCTTGGGCGCGGCCCGTCGTCGTAGTACTTGACAAGCTATACGTGATAATCGGATCCCGTATAACCCAGATCCCCTAGAAATTCTACGCGAGTCCCTTCTATTGCCTACGCTAGGTCTATCGTCGAGTCGCGGTTACCTCTCTTCGTTCGAATTGGTTCTCCCTACGGTATAGCGAGGTAGAGTCTCTATTGTTCGGCTAATAGTAAGAGGTCCCCTACTCCTTTGGACTCCCTACCCTCCTTGTCCTAGAAGGGGTAATAAAGGTTGAAGTCCCCGATAAGGATGTTCCGACCTTGCGGCTCTATTGCTCTTAGCTGGTGGATCGGGCTGGCCTACTGTTGGTTCGTCCGGATCGGTAAGTATATTGACTAGACCGTTACTGCCGTATCCCCTCGTCCGAATGTGACGTTATACCAGTCCTGTCCCGTCCGCTGTTCCTACGCCGTTACCGTATGACGTTTATGTATATATAGCGCCGCTTTCCTACTTCCGTATACTCTGTAGTATCGACCCCCGTTCGGGTAGTATGTCGTCCGGAGCTGCGGATTGATCTACGGCTCCTGTATCGCGATAACGTCGTACTCTTCCCTATCTTCGAGCGCCACCGCCATCGGCGCCTTACTTCCTGCCGTATTCCAGTAGACGATACTTAGTATCATTACTGGGTACTAGCTGGCTGCTGCGTCTGGGCCGCTCCGCTGCCTTGCCGCTATAGAAGCTGCGAGATGGGCGTGACTCCGGGGGCTGGCTGCATCGGGAGTTGATCCGCCCGCGGTCTACCCCTCGTACGAGGGGGCGGCGGCGGCGTTCCCGGTGCCCGCCTCTTGCGCTGCCGTAGTACCTACCAGCCTCCTTCCTCGCTCGGCGTGGTCTCGTCGCCGTAACTGCTCGCTGTGCCAGACGACGGGACTGTCGACCCGCTTCCAGTCACCGCGAACTGCCTCGGCCGGTGCTGGTACGACTCCTCGATCTTCGCACGGTACGCCTTCGCCATTGGGCAACTTCGTTCCCACGACCCGTACCTACTTCCGTAGTTGACGTACTGTTTCCTTCCGTTGGGCCCCTTTTGGGGGCAGCTCGCCTCGCCGTCCCGATACGCCGCTCTAGTATAGCAGCCGTAACGCGCCTGTTTCGAATAGTACCGCGTAATATGGCCAAGGCCGTAGTACTTGTAGTACTAGCGGAACTGTAGCTCCGTCGCGTACGGCTCGCAATAGAAGATCTGGGCCTCCCAGATCAGTTCCTCGTTATAGAGGACCTTGGCTGCTTCTATATCATTCAGGTATACAACTAACGATGCCCAAGGGTTGCCTGTATTCTTACGGAATATCGGTTTAGCCCTCGTAATCGCTTTGCTATTCTTATCCTGTAGCTCCTAGAGGAGGTTCTGGGCTGCTCTTAGCGGTCCCGTCGGTACTCCCTTTACGAGTATAGCGTACTCGCGCCGGGTTACCTAGGCTGCTAGTCTAAACGCGTCCTATATCTATTGTCCCTTCGTATGTTTGTCTGCCGCGTCGCGGAAGGTAACAACTATATCGCCGCTCGGCATCCTCCGCGCGGCAACTGCCGCGTCGCTCCCGATCGCCTTGTTGATCGCTTCGAGTGTATCCTTTGCTGCCCGGTTGCGAATATCGGGCGTAGCGTCTTTCGCTCGGACAATCACTTCCCTCGCGTTTCTAGCCGGAACGACTAACCGCGGCTCCTATTCCGGGACGCCGGCACCGGTACCCGCGCTCGCCGCCTGGGCCCATATCTGTCGGGGGGCGTTTACCACTGTAGGTACGCCGCCTAGCTCTGCGATCGTCTCCTTGACCGTCCTCTTGATCATCTCGTCTGTCTCGCTCGGTATAAGAACGCCCCCTGGACACCTCTCGACCTGTTTTTCGTTTGCATCGCGCGTGGCCATCTGCCTCGCCTCGTCGAACATCTCCCCTATCACGCCCTTCGCCGCCTCCGCTACCTCCTCCTCCTTGCCTGGGATCACCAAGCCTGCGATTGTCTTCATCAGCTTATCGATAACATCCGTCCACTGCCTCCCGTCCTCGCTGCGCGTCTGCGTCACGTCCGCTGGGGGTGGTCCGTGCGCGCTCCTGCCGGCTTGCGGGTGGTGGCGGCTCTGAGCGATACCACGCGTTCCCGCGTCGACGACCATCGGATCCGCCATTATGTACTGCGTCGTCGTTGCGCGATCGATGCAGGTACGTGGCGTAGGGTAAACGGCGTCGCCGGATTCAATTCCGGCGTCAGATTTGGATTATCTCGCGATTTCGATTGGCAATGTCCGAAACAGCGAACTCCTTTTCTCTACTTAATTAATATTCTATTATAATTAAAGAAACGTAAAAAGTAGATTAAGAGAAAAAAGAGAGAAGAGAAAGAAAAGGAGAATCTTAAGAAGTAGTAGAAGTTTATAAAGGTTTACTAAACTCGAAAGCCGTTAGAAAACAGAAATGGGAATAACTG
>VSMA01000082.1:0-20036 GCA_009194965.1 Coniochaeta sp. 2T2.1 | reverse complement strand
CCAACCCTAACCCCTAACCCTAACCCTAACCCTAACCCTAACCCTAACCCTAACCCTAACCCTAACCCTAACCCTAACCCTAACCCTAACCCTAACCCTAACCCTAACCCTAACCCTAACCCTAACCCAAAGGCCATCACCGCGGGGACCATAAACAGTATGCTCTTGCCTGCGCCGGTCGGGAGCACGCTGATCATCGACTCCTTCGGGCCCAGCTGCATGATGGCTCTCATGCTTTCGGCCTGCTTCTCCGACCTCCATGTCGCCTCTGGTCCTAGCACTGCCCGAAGCCCGGCTGTCAGTTCCGCTTCATCGACCGTGTCCGCGCTGATGCCGACCGCTCTGGCCCGCTTCTCGGTCACCGCGACCGAGTCCTGTGTCGCCCTCTTTCGCTTCAAATCATTCGTCGGCTCTTCGCTGTTTAAAAACTGATGCCACAGACCGCTGATCTCCCGGAACGTCGCTATCATCTCTGGCTGTAGCCTGCCCGGAAAGCCGATGTGCACTGCGTAATGCTGACGCGCGACTCTGGTCCCGTGCGTCGCCTGCAAGTCCCAAATGATGTTCCAGCTGCCGCCAACGTCCACGGGCTCCCCCGTGAGCGGGTCGATGTCCACATCGTCGTCTCCGTCATCATCCCCCGCGCTCGCCTCCGCCTGCCGCATCGCAAGCCCTCGGATCCGTCGGCCAATCTCGATTGCGATCGGCCGATATCGTGCCACGCCGATCCGCACTCCGGTGCCCGACTGCAGCATTCGTGCCATCGCCGCGCTGAGCTGCGCCGTCTCCCACACGCGGGAGTCGCCGTCTCTCCACAAGTGCTCTAGCTGCTCTCCGTGTGGCTCGGGCAGCTTGCAGTGACGCCGTAGCATCCTCTCGAACGGCAGCAGCCATGCGATGTACGCGACCATCATGCGCCCGATGTGGTCCGGCAAAAACCTCGCAACCTTGCGTCCGTTGTCTCGCAGTGCCTTCATCTTGTCGCGGTCGGTGACAATCATGACTTGCCCGTCCAGCACGAACAAGTTGCGAATGAGCTGCCACGAGTCGCAGTGCCGCAGCGTCATCAGCTCTGGCCCACGTCCCGGCTGGCCCCCCCATATGTGCGTGAGTACCATCAGCGTTTCCTTGAATATGCGAAGCCGACGGAGCCACCGTTTGGCGCCGTGGAGCTTCCATCGGTTCCTTGCTGCGTCCCATACCGACGGACCCATCAGCCGCATCACCTTGCCCGGTCCTGCGTCAAGCCACTTGTTCTGCGGGTTGGTCGCGAACGACTGGCCGGCGCCAACTCTGACCATGTTGTCGGTGATACGCTTCATGTCCAGCCCTTTGCTGACTCCGGGCCACGAACCCGCCATCATTCCATCGAGCAACGTCTCGCCGCTCATTACGAGCTTGCGCGCCGTACGTTTAAAGTCCTCGATCGCAATGCCTTCTCCATTATGGAACAATGTACGCTCGTCGTCTGACCAACGTACCGTCGGCTGTCCGCCCATCAGCTGCCTCCAGCCCTTGCCGTACGCCATCCAGCCAATGACTGTGCTCGTGACCGTGTGCGTGCCGATGACCATCCACTTTGCGAGCTCCCCCTGAAACGCAAGCACAGCCTCTACGTCTACCTCGTCCAGCTCTCTCGACTGACCCTCGAATCCGGCCTCCAAAAAAAACAGCCGCGACCACCACAGCACACCTGCAAGCAGCCCCGTATACAAATGCGGCTCTGTATAGCCCAGCGGCCGAGTTGTAATGCCCAGCGCTGCGCAAAAACACAATAGCGGATTTGCGTACACTCTGCCGCCGACCTTCTGCTTGATGGAAGCAACCATGAACAAAAACACCGCTCGATCAAGCTCCTCGGTCGCCTTGCTCTCTGCCGTCGGCTCGTCCCTCTCGGCCGCCTCGTCATCGTCCATCCCTTCGTCCTCATCTCCATCGTCTTCTTCTCCGTCTTCTCTGTCGCTGAAATATCCGCTGTCCTGACCGCAGCTTTCCGCCTGGTCCAGTTCATACATCACGTCTCCCAGCAAGCTCCACTGTTCGTCTGTAAAGCTGACGGCCCATTGCTCAAACGCCTGCTCGCGCCCCGCCCGATGTGACGCAAGCAGAAGCCCAAGTAGCGCTGGCCGACTGACTTGTACTTGTTCATCGACGCCTCCTTGCCTTTACGACCAAACGGCACACCGGCGGTGGTTGTTGACGATATCCCGGCGAGCCACTGCAGCGTCTCGATCGGCACGCTGTCTAACCTCCAGCAGCATCGTTCCACCTCTCGGTCGAAGCTTCCTGCCAGCTGTGCCAAACGCGTCCGCTCTCGAAGCACATCTTCATCCTCGGCCTGCTGCCACCGGCTTTTCGCCTCCTTTGCCTTAATCCACTCGGCGGCTCTGTATACTTCGAGCTTGTCTCTGCTGCCGAAATGCCGTACCCAGCCCACCCTCTTCACCCAAGCCGAATCGCGGTCTAAGCCCTGCTCAACGTCGCCTTGTCGAAGCCGTGCCTTGTCCTCAGCTTCCAATTCTGCCGCAAACTCTGCAATCATCTTCTCCGCCGTGCTTTTGCTCACGCCGGACTCGGCACCTTCATCGACCTCGCCAATACCGTCCTTGACAATCCAATATCGTGCGTACCGTCTTTGCGACCACATCCATGACTGCAGCTCCACCTTTGTCCAGCGCGGCTCGCCTTCCCCTGCCACGTGGCTCGCCGTCCTCCAATGTCGTGTAGCGTGGTCTCTCGAAGTCGTCAAAAAGCGGCATTTCGCGCAGCTAAAGCCATGCAGCAGTCGTAGCTTTTCTACTGGCCTCGTACCATCTGGTGGTAATGCGACCGTCAATGGATCGTTAAATTGCATTGTGCCGTGGTAGTTTACAATATCCTTCAGCATCTGGCCTTTGACTTGATGAGTGCGGAAGTGGCCCTCTATGCCGTTGTTGTCGGGTCGAACAGCATTGTCGCACAGTCGGCATATTAGCATATTATGCTCTTCATTAATCATGACAATCTTGTCCATGATGATCTCTATACGTAGTTAACTTTATGATATTGTTGCCGACTAGCTTTTCAACCAAATCCTCACACTCGAATATTATTATTAAAGCGCGTCGCTGCAATTGAGCTTTTCTTCTTTGGTCACCACGCGCATCCTGGACGTGAACCCTTGCCGCCATCTTTAGCTGTCAAATTAAACTCTCGCCGCGGCTCTAACCTGAGAACTATCGTTATGAGCCTTTTACACTTCTGGTACTGACTATGCAAGTCAATATCAATTGCCTTAAACACTGCAATCCTTTACGGCGTATGTAAGCCATTTTCTTCAACATACTAACCGTTTTGCTGTTGCAATTGCTGTCGCTGTCGTTGCGCACTCTGGATTGTTGGGGTTAAGCTGGACCCACCCTAGATATTCTGAACCAATAAGCGTGCCGTCTTGGTGCCAAACGTTTTGGACCGAATGCACGGGCCAACTTTTTCATTTTGGTGGTCGTTTTGGACCAAAACGCCCGTGAATAGTGCCTAGAGACTCCCTGACCCCGACAAGTTCGAAGGAGAACGCAAGGACCTACGCCGCTTCGTCTCCCAGATACACGAGAAGATGAAGGCTAACCGCGACCGCTTCCCCACACCCCAGAGCCGTATGGCCTATGTTACCAACCGACTGAAGGGCCCTGCCTATGCCCAGATTCTCCCGCACATCAAGGAAGGCGTCTGTCAGCTTTCCGACTACGACAAGATCCTGGACCAGCTGGACCGCGCCTTTGGAGACCCGAACCTCGTCAACAATGCCCGAAACGACCTCTTCCGCCTGCGCCAATCAAACAAGGACTTCAGCACGTTCTTCGCCGAATTCCAGCGCCTCGCCCTCGAGGGACAGATGTCAGAAGAAGCCCTACCGACGCTCCTAGAACAAGCCATCTCCCGAGAACTGCGTAGCATGCTGCTTCACCACGAACCGCCCAGTCGGGAATATCACCAGTACGCTGCCTTCCTACAGAATCTAGAAAACCGCCGTCAACGCTTTAACCAACCCGTGCCGACCCTTGGAAGATCTTACACCGCCCCGGCCCCGAGCACCAACCGGCCGCAGACCATCTCCCCGCCCGCGAAGGGACCGGAGACGAGGGCCGAACGCGGCGAGCCTATGGACCTCAGCGCGCAGCGAGGGTCACGGTTCGTCCCTGGAGGCCGACGAGAGAGAGGAGAATGCTTCCGTTGCGGTTCTCAGAGCCACCGCGTTGCCGATTGCCCCCACCCCGATACTCGCTCCCGCCTACAAGCCAGAGTGGCCCGTTCCGGTTCCCCCGCCAGCTTGTCCTCGTCCAGATCCCGCAGCCCGCAGCCGAGCATTGAGGTCTCGGTAAACGGAGCGAGCCTGCGTTAAGTCGCACACAGGCTCCTATAGAGCGCACAACACGACACCAACCGAACCGCGCACTAAGAACGCTGAAGATCTCTGCTGCCGCCGTCAAGGGTCTCTCGGTCCGCGAAGAAGAGGACATGAGATCCCACCTAATGATATTACCCGCCACCCTGGAATTAGGAGACCGGAAACTGCCTACCTACGCCTTAGCCGACTCTGGCGCCGAAGGAAAGGGATTTGTTGACCAGAGCTGGGCCGAGAGCCACGAGCTCCCGCTAAAGAAACTGAAGAGACCGTTCGCCCTGGAGGTCTTTGACGGCCGAGAATCCGAGAGTGGGAAGGTCACCCACTATGTTATCACCAGCCTGAGGATTGAGGACCACTTCGAGAAAGAGATCAGACTATACGTCACGCAGCTAGCGTATTACCCCGTCATACTAGGAATGCCATGGCTAAAGGAACACGACCCGAGGGTCGGGTTCGCCAGCCATACCTTCACCTTTGACAGCCAGTACTGCCAGAAGAACTGCAACACCCCCGCCCGCCCGTCCAAGATCAGAGCATTGCACGACGTGCCGAAAAGAGACCGCCCGACCTACCTACCGCCCCGCCCCACCGGACTAGAACACATGGATATCGCAGAAGTTTCAATGCGAGCCTGCTCAGCGTACGCCCGAAGGAACTACCAGATGTTTTCTGTCACCATAGAAGACATAGAACAACAGCTTAGCCAACACGACGCACCGGACCTGGAAGAACTACTGCCACTAGAGCTTCGAGACTTCCGTGACGTCTTTTCCCCGAAGGAAGCAGACAAGCTACCGCCACACCGTCGGTACGACCACGAGATCAAGCTTATTGAGGGAGCGACACCGCCCTTTGGACCTCTGTACCCGATGTCCCGCGACGAGCTGAGGGCCCTTAAGGAATGGCTTGAGGATAACCTAAAGAAAGGCTTCATCCGACCCAGCTCGTCTCCTGCTGCCTCGCCAGTACTCTTCGTCAAGAAACCAGGAGGAGGACTCCGCTTCTGTGTGGACTACCGTGCGCTGAACAACATCTCCGTCAAGGACCGCTACCCCCTGCCGCTAACGAAGGAATCCCTCAGCAACTTGAAAGGGATGATGTACTACACGAAGATCGACATTATCTCTGCGTTCAACAACATCCGTATCAAGGAAGGACAAGAATACCTGACGGCTTTCCGTACCCGGTTCGGCCTGTTCGAGTCACTCGTTATGCCGTTCGGCCTGACCGCAGCGCCAGCAACCTTCCAGAGGTTTATTAACGACACCCTGCGAGAGTACCTAGACGTTTTCTGCACAGCCTACCTAGATGATATCCTGATTTACAGTCGCACGAGAAAGGAGCACATCGCTCATGTAAGGAAGGTCCTCGCGGCCCTGCGAGAAGCCGGCTTGTACGCCAAGATCCAGAAGTGCGAGTTCTTCCAGGACAAGACCACCTTCCTCGGAGTGATCGTGGGCCGAGAAGGAATCCAGATGGACCCGAAGAAGATCGAGACGATCGTCAACTGGAAAACGCCCGCCTGCCTGACCGATGTACAAGCCTTTATCGGCTTCGGGAACTTCTACCGACGCTTCATCCAAGGGTTCTCGAAGATCATCGCCCCGCTAGTCAACCTCACTAAGAAGGGGGTGAAGTTCAACTGGGATAAGAACTGCGAAGAGGCATTCAACCGACTGAAGACTGCTTTCACGACCGCGCCCGTCCTGGCCCCGTTCGATTGGGAAAGAGAGATCATCTTGGAAACCGACGCTTCCGATTTCGTGTCGGCCGGTGTGCTATCGCAGTACGGCGATGACGGCATTTTACGGCCTGTTGCTTTCTTCTCAAAGAAGCACTCGGTAACGGAGTGTAACTACGAGATCTACGATAAGGAACTCCTGGCAATTATTCGCTGTTTCGAGGAATGGCGCCCGGAACTGGAGGGAACGAGCTCCCCGATCAAGGTCATTACAGACCACCGGAACCTAGAATACTTCACGACGACGAAACTCCTGAACCGCAGACAAGCCCGCTGGTCCGAATTCCTCTCCAGGTTCAACTTCAAGATTACTTACCGTCCCGGCAAACAAGGAGCGAAGCCTGACGCTCTGACCAGGAGGTCAGAGGACCTCCCGAAGGAGGGAGATGAGCGCCTGCTACACCAGAGCCAGGTAGTACTGAAGAGCCACAACTTCGAGGAACCCACCCCGCCCAGCAAGAGACGAGTCAGATTCACAGAGGAACCAGTACAGCTAAGAGCTACGACACGCTCAAGCACAAGGAGACCAGAGACCGCAGCCACGGAACCAGACCCTGAGCCAGTCCGCCCCGTCCGCTCACGAGAGAGAACTGCTCCGTTACTGCCCCCACCGGTGAAAGCACTGTTCGAACAAGGGTACGAGTCCGACGAAACACTACGGTCCATACTGAAGGCCCTAGAGGAGAACCACGCCCGCCACCCGCGTATCACCCTAGCCGAGTGCGAGAACAGACACGGATACCTGTACTATCGAGACCGGCTGTACGTCCCTGAACATCAAGAACTGCTCGCTGAGCTTGTACGCTCGTACCACGAGAGCCCGGTCACCGGACACATGGGCCGAGCGAGAACTTACGAGGCCATTTCGAGAGAATACTACTGGCCGGGTATGCTATCCTATATCGAGCGATGGGTCAGAAACTGCCACACCTGCAAGCGAAGCACCGTCTCCAGAGAAGCACGCCAGGGGGTACTCAAACCTTTACCGATTCCCGACCGAGCCTGGCAGGATATCTCCATGGACTTCATCACACACCTACCCGAAAGCGATGGGTACGACGCGATCCTCGTCGTAGTAGACCGTCTGACGAAGATGAAGCACTTCATAGCTTGCAAAGGAACCTGTGATGCCGAGGAAGTCGCCCGCCTGTACACCAAGCATGTCTGGAAGATACATGGCCTCCCCAAGACAATTGTTTCCGACCGTGGAGCCCAATTCGTGTCCGCGTTCTGGAGGCACCTGATCCGCCGCCTAGGAATCAAAGCCCTGCTATCGACTGCATACCACCCGGAGACAGATGGCCAGACCGAGATCGCGAACGCTTTCCTGGAACAGTACCTGCGTGGTCAGGTCTCTTACCTCCAAGACGACTGGTCGAGATGGCTACCCCTTGCCGAGTTCGCCCTGAATAACGCCATCAACGAGAGCACCGGCACGACACCGTTCTTCGCCAATTACGGCTTCCACCCCCGCCTAGGATTCGAACCTGTACAGCCTGGACCACAGCGCGCCGCTCGCGACTCTGAGGAGTTGGTCCTCAAGATGAAAACGATCCACGAGTACCTGCAATCCGAGATCTGTCTCGCCCAAGCCCGCCAAGAGGAGTACGCCAACCGGAAAAGGAGACCTGCCCGCCGTTACCAAGAAGGCCAGGAAGTGTGGCTAGACGCCCGCAATATTAAGACTGCCCGACCGCAGAAGAAGCTCGACTGGAAACTACTCGGACCGTTCAGGATCGCCGAAGTCGTCAGCCCGTATGCCTACCGTCTGGAGCTGCCTGCGTCTATGAGGATACACCCTGTCTTTCATGTCAGCCTGCTCCGACCCGCTGCCACCGATCCCTTGCCTGGTCAGTGCCATGCTCCTCCTCCCCCAGTGGAGGTGGACGGCATCGAAGAATTCGAGGTCGAGGACATCCTGGACTCCCGCTGGGAGAGGAGAGGCCGGGGCGGCCCTCGGTTAAAGTATACTGTCAAGTGGGTTGGATACGACGATCCCACCGAAGCACCCGCCGAGCACCTGGAGAACGCACAGGAGATCGTCCGCAACTTTCACCGCCGGTACCCGAACAAGCCCAGACCGTAACTGCGTCGTCGGAGCTCCGCCCTAGAGGAGGGGAGTACTGTCACGGCGCTGAGGCCCCAGGTAATTGAGCCACGTGACCCTGTCACGTGGTAGGCCTAGTGCGGGCCCGCGACAAAGAAATATCTTTATATTGATTCTGTCCATTATATTTTGTAGCTCTTCGAGCTACGTCTTATCATCAGCCTGCCCGCAACCACGGGATTGAGTCTGTCCGTAGCAAATACCATCTGTTTAGCCTTACTCCGCTCTCAGCCTGACAGTCCCGTGACAATCTACGACGCGTTTCTATAGCTAAAATAATCGCATTGACCGTTATCACCGGATTCTACTTATTACTTTCGGAATCTATTGATTTCTAGCCTTACGTAGTCGATTAGCTATCGCGACGATTAGTTAGATTAATTGTGTTGCCTTTAGCGAATAGATTCTACGTATTTTTATCGAAATCTATCGAGTTTTCGTTGATTTATGTCGACTTGACTTCCGTACCTTCGGTAAGTCTATTAAGCCTCGGTAAGATTATTAACTTTATTACTTTCGTTACTTTTTTCTATTACTTTTTAACTTCGTGCGATTGTTTATACTTACGTAACTACGTTAATTAATTACGTTGCTCTCGGCGATTAGTTTTTATTTACTTTCTTCGAAATTTATCGACTTTTCGTACCGCTGGTTTCGAACGTATATCTCTGATTGATTTTATTATTTTTCTACCCTTGCGCGGCCCCCCCTATCAAGATCTATCGTTTCTAGCGCCGCGATACCTTCCTCTATTAAGAGTATTATTAAGATTATTAACTTCTTGATTAGCGCGAGCGATTCTATCGATTTTTGATTGCGTGTAACTTTATGTTACGAACTATTTCATTGGATAAGAAGACCCACCCTCGGAACGGCATTACTATAATACGGGCACTAGCTACTTACAGGTGGTTACGACCGATAGCCCAGGGACGATAGGACGATAAGAGCGTCCCAGCGTCCAGGGACGATAGGACGACAAAAGCGTCCCGTCGTCCCGAAAGGTAGAGCGACGGTTACAGAACGTCGTCCCCAAGTCTATATAAGTGAATAGTCCCTATAGCTAGATAGTTAGTCTTAATCGCTCTCTAGCGATTAATATTTATAGTTTAATATATTGAGTTACTAACACCTCTCTCAAGTACTTAGTCTACCTTTTGGCTAGATACGATCAACTGTTTACTACTAGTACGCACCTGACTCTATTATCAACAGAAACCAGTATCCAATCTATTAGGCAACCCCGTCACCCGACCCCGTAACCTACCTAATACTTCGATCGTTACACGTTATACCAACACATCGGACTTAGCCCCTAAACAGCGTCAAGAGCAACGACCCTCAAGCAAGCCACCGCGATCGAGCACTCAAGATAGGAACTTGGAGTATAGGTCGACGCAAACCTTTAGAGAAATCAACTATCTCAAAGAGTCAAACGAACTAACAATAATACCGGAAATCTACCATAAGTATACCGAGCTATTCAGGGAATAGCCAGAAGGGGAAACCTTACCCGAACACATACAATAGGATCATAAGATACCCTTAAAAGAAGGAGAAGAACCTAGATTCTAAAAAATCTACGCCCTCAACGAAACTCAACGGCAAGCATTAAAAGAGTATATCTAGGATAGATCCAAGAAAGGATATATACGACCCTCGATATCGCTAATAAGATATCCGATCCTATTTGTTCCAAAGAAGAACGGGAAACTACAACTATACGTTAACTATCGATAGCTCAACGATATTACGATTAAGAACCGCTACCTTCTACCCTTAATTACAGAAATTAGAGACCAACTATATAAAGCAAAATGGTTTATAATACTAAACCTACGAAGAGCCTATAACCTTATCCGTATAAAAGAAGGGGAAGAATAAAAGACGGCGTTTCGAACTCAAGAAGGACACTATGAGTACCTAATTATACCATTCAGGCTAACTAACGCCTTAGCAACGTTTCAGACTATAATCAACTATATTCTACGAGAATTCTTAGATCAATTTGCAATCGTTTATCTCGACGACATCCTCATCTACTCAAAGACGCTTAAAGAGCACTAGGGACACGTATACCAAGTACTCCAGAAACTATAAAAATTAAGGCTATAAGTTGAACTAGAAAAGAATAAATTCTACGTACGATAAGCGGAATTTCTGGGATTCATAATCGAACTAGGTAGAGTCAAGATACAAAACTCTAAAATCGAGGTAGTTAGGGACTAACCCCGACCTATAAACGTCAAAGGAGTCAAAGGATTCCTTAGATTCACTAATTTCTACCGACGTTTTATTAAAGACTATAATAAGATTGTAACACTACTTACAAACCTTACCAAAGGAACTACTAAGGAAATATAGTAGAGCGACAAAACCGAAAGAGCCTTTCGATAGATCAAGGAGGCTATAACTTAGGAACCGATCCTAGTTTTACCTGATCCGGAAAAGGAGTTCGAAATCGAGACCGACGTATCGGACTTTGCGATCGGCGGACAACTTGGATAACGAAATAAGGAAGGACGACTACACCTTATTACCTTTTTTCAAAGAAGCTTAACGGACCAGAGTAACTACTAGATCTACGATAAAGAGCTTATAGCAATTATCGAGGTATTTAAAGAATAGAAACCTTACCTTAGCGGGTCCAATTACTAAGTTAAGGTCTACACGGATCACAAGAACCTAACCTACTTCACTACTACAAAAGAACTTAATAAACGACAAACTAGATAAACGGAATTCCTATTAGAGTTCAACTTCAAAATCATTTACCGGAAGGGTAATTAGAACGGAAAAGCCGATACTCTTAGCCAAAGGGTAGACTACGAATAGATATAACTACCCGAATATTAGATAATCTTAAAGGTTAACTAGGACGGAGACCTTAAATAGGACTAACGATAACTCAACGCCCTATTTATATTGTAACAAAAAGAATACTAGACGAAAAGGATTCAGAATTCTCTAACCCTAAAAGACGACGTAGTTTGTGACCTAAGTAATAAAGTGTGACGGCCACCAGTTGAGGTGTATGGTCTGTGCACTAGTGCGTGGATTCTATTGGGTACAGCCGCCTTAGCGTGCAGCTAGACCCTTATGGGACTAGCGCCGTACGAGTCCCCACACTCCTGTATTTATTCCATTTCGCGACGCGGCTGCGGCTCGTCCTCTCTTTTAGTTCTGCACCTTGAATTCTACGTATATAGTCGGACTTGCCTTGCCCTGCGCGGGCTTATTCCACTACCGTTACATTATTCAAGGTCAAACTCCATTTTCCTTACCCTTTAGATAGGCGTGAGAAAGATACCCTTCTACTTCCAAGCTTGACGGAGTAGTGTAAGACCTGGTAGGCGTTGACCGCTAGAGATCAGCCTGGAACGCCTGCGAAGAAGGGACCGCGCAGTGCGCGAAAACACCACTTTTTTCAATACCAACTTCGCCCTCGGACGTGGACCTCGGGAGCCAACGTTCCTGGCCGGGGAAGGTATACCAGAGATAGTCAAATCTATCGTTTCCGATCCGGAGCGTACTCCCTGATGTGCTCGAGCCCTTCTTTAGTAGCTTCTTCAGCGGCATCTGGGGTTTAACGTCATCTCGATCAGGGTCCTGGTACGGCTTACGCCCTATAAGAGACTCTATCTATAGCCAGAGGTCCGGCAAACTAGTTTGCGCGACCTATTCTTACGAGGCAGAGACCGTTGAAGCCGGGGAGGCCACTTCACCAAACAGACTCTCTTTCACTCTCTAAAGAACCACTAACAAAGAACAAGAACCGCGAATTCACTACAAGGCGCGAAAAACAGCCCACGCGCGCGCCTTCTAGTAGCTTTACTTTCAAGTAAAAACGGCTATTTTAGCTCGCAAAATCGCTGTTCGTTTAACCTCCTCTCTTCCAATAAATAATAACCCATCTGTCACGGGTTGATACCCGCTCCTACCTGCGCTAGCGCGCACCCTGGTGGTACGTGCGCCACGGGGCTGCGGCACGTGACCACACGTGACCTACACTCCGTCTACATATACCGCCCCGTGGCGCCTTCCATAGTTCGCACTTCGTGCAACAACAACATCATTACCTAACCCCCTACAGTGCTTTCCGTGATACCATCTACCTTATCTTCTACATCGCGAAAATCCAGCTAAATCGACGATTTTACGATATCTCAACTATCCGCGCCTTCTAACGAGGAGTTAGCCTAGTAGATTATTAACCTCCGTAACGATTACCTCGTTCTCAAGACTCAAGTTAACGCTTAAAACGCCCGCGCTTCGCGCCCTTATTAAGTTCTCCCCGTACCAAAGACGTTTTACGGTACTAACAACAAATAGGATACCTGGCATACCTATATCTAAGTAAAGCTCCTCGTTAACGGCGAGGCGATCGGTAACCTAATCGCCTAGTACTAGTACGTATACGGCAATCTCGACTCTAAGACTTAGGCTACCGTTTTGCTTACTACGGCTACTACCTAAACCCCTGAAAACATCCTCGCCGCTCTCTCGCGCGTGTTTAAAGATCCTAACAAATAATCTAAAGCGGCGGATCGCTTTAATAAAATGCGCTAGAACTCCGATGAAGCTTTTCCCGCCTACCTCGCTCGCTTCGAGAGGACTCTCTACGAGGCTGGTACCTAGGAGTGGCCTCATCTTGCTAAGGTTTCTACACTCCGCGCAGGCTTTAGTAACAACCTCAAGCGTAAGTTGGAAGTACAACTCGTAGTTCTTACCGGGTACGTCGACTTCGTTAAGGCCTTACACGTCCTTTCGGCTAGCGCGTCTCGTAGCCTCGGCCCCGATAGCCAAAATCCTACCAAAGGATAGTCCTAAAAGATAGAAAACGGCATCTCGATAATCAACACTATCAACAACGACGACAGCGATACGGATATCACCAGTTCGGAGGCTAGTTCGGATAATCTAGAAGATTAATGGATTCTGGAGGTCCTAAGTTCGAATCTCCTACTTATAAAAGACTCTCTCTTTTCTCTTTTTTGGAGCTCTTTCTAAGCACTTACACTCTCTTAATAGAGAATATCGATAATTCAGCCTAGGGACCAGACCTTCTACGAGCGGGGGGGGTAATATAACGGCCACTAGTTGAGGTGTGTGGTCCGTACACTAGTGCGTGGATTCTATTGGGTGTAGCCGCCTTAACGTATAGCTAGAGCCTTATAAGACTAGCGCCGCACGAGTCCCCACACTCCTGTATTTATTCCACATCGCGACGCGGCTACGGCTCGTCCTCTCTTTTAGTTCTACACCTTGAATTCTACGTATATGGTCAGACTTGCTTTGCCCTACGCGGGCTTATTCCACTACCGTTACAGATATCTTCGACTTCGAATTCTTCGATACCTTTTACTTTTATTAAAAGAAGAGGAGTGTCACGGCGCTGAGGCCCCAGGTAATTGAGCCACGTGACCCTGTCACGTGGTAGGCCTAGTGCGGGCCCGCGACAAGGAAATATCTTTATATTGATTCTGTCCATTATATTTTGTAGCTCTTCGAGCTACGTCTTATCATCAGCCTGCCCGCAACCACGGGATTGAGTCTGTCCGTAGCAAATACCATTTGTTTAGCCTTACTCCGCTCTCAGCCTGACAGTCCCGTGACACCTATCTACTAGACACCCGATACCTATAATACCGATATCGAGATAAACGAGTATAATAAGTTACTTACCGACCCTAGCTTCTAAAAAAACGTTAACTGTAAAGACGTTAAGGTAAAGGTAAACGCCGTTAAAGATCTTCGACGCCGCGAGAACTTTATATTATCGAAGGTAGCTCGAATAGCTATCGCCCGAAAAATCGACGAATTCGAGAACCGCCCCCGAGTTCCTATCGAAACGCCTACTATAAAGAAAGTAGTACTTATCGTTAAGATCTTAGTCCAAAATAAAATAATAGAAGTACCCGCGGATCCTAAAGTCGCTAAGATATATCAATAATTATATAACCTTCTATTATTATCCGCGCGTACTAATAGCAACGAGGTAATTATATTATCGACGCTGCCGCGACCGAAAAAGGAGCTGTATAACTTACGTAACGTATAGGGTCCGTACCGGTTACGACGTAATTGTACGGGTTCGTATCGAGATCGGCTACCTGATTTCGCGATTATTAGCGTTATCAGATTTATATCCTTAGTTAAGCAATTAGATACTTATATTAGAGTTACGAGTATTTACGAGCTCGACCGCTTTATTTAAAATAAAGGTCGAGCGTTAGTCGATAATAAGGAAGACTCCAGCGACAAGATCCGCTATAAGGTACCCGATGCCTACCGAGATTACGAAGATATATTTAGTAAGGCAGAGTCTGATTTTTTACTGCCCCTTCGCTTAACTATTAACTACTATATCGATATCGGTAATAAGACTCCAAAGGATCTAGGCTATAGCCCTTTATATATTATTATTACTTATACGCCGATGTGCCCGGAGGGCATTCGGTACCTCTACCTGTCTATTTACATAGGAAACCTTACCGAAGTTGGACTAAAACCTACGTACAACGCTCTGGCCGCAATCTGGGGCGACTGCCCGTTCTCGGCCTTGCTATACTGGGGTCTCACCACCGCCAGCTTAGTGATCCCATGGCCAACCCCCAATCACCATCCACCCCTGTACACCCGGCGCTCCTACCCCGCCGCCCCCTCCTGGGCCATCTCGTCCTCCCTCGCGATCTCTTCTGCGAGCCTGAACTCCGGGAACCTCCGGAGGCTGAGGAGCCACTTGACGACGGCCCCTGCCGTGGCCGGGCCCGCCGTTAGCGCCGCGAAGTCTCTGCTCGTACGGAGTGCCCTAGGGCTTACGGCTCGCTCCAGTGCGCGTCTCTCGTTCCGCAGCTCGTCACAGAACACCGTCAGATGGAGAGGCGTCTCCCTCGCTTGGCCGCACTGGCAGAGCGGCGTCCATACGTCCGGAACCCGTCGCCCGAAGAGGAACGCCCGTAGGCCTACCTTCCCGGTCCGTATCTGGACCAGGAGCGAGCTCTCGTGCTTCCGCAGCGTTCTGTGCTTCCGGAGCGCGCCGTCGAAGTCCGGGCTGTCAGCCGGCTGCGTTATGCGTCCCGGTCGTCTCGTCGTCGCCCTAGCGAGTTCCAGGTTCCATCGCGTCTCCCAGTCCCGTCGGAGAGCATCTCTAGTCTCGAGCTCGTTGCACCACGCTTCGGCCCATGCCCCGGATCTCTCGCCTCCCCATCCAGTCCGCGGTTCGTCCCTGTCGCCCGTCGTTCGCCGGCGCCGCCGGGAACGAAGTCTCGACGCTATCGCTGCGCACGCGTCACGGATTTGCGCGGCCCTACCTGAACTGTGGAGTCGGGCCTCGAAGTCGGCTAGTCGCTTGTTGAGGTAGAGGTCGATAGGCGGTACCGCCGTCTCGACTTCTAGGCTTCTAATGGGTGTGGCCTTGTAGGCCCCAGCCACGATCCTGAGGCTCTTTGACTGCGCCCCGTGGAGTTTCTTCGCGATTCCCTGCTGCTTGTCTGTCGTCGGCAGGTGCCACGCGGAAGCTCCGTACGAGATGGCGCTCCGGATCACCTTAGTGTAGATCTCCCTCGCTCGCGTGAGGCTGCATCCCCAAGCCGACTTTGCGAGCTTGCTGAGGGCCAGCTGCTGTGTCGCTAGCTTCCTGTTGATCTGCTTCAGGTGGGCTCGCCATCGGAGCTTCCGGTCTAGCCAAACTCCCAAGAACCGCGCGGATGCGACTGGCGTAATCTCGGTTGTCCCCAAGCGGATTCGTCGTTGCGGGGCTGCGTGGGCGCGGCTGAAGTGGAGGAGCTCGCTCTTTTCGGGAGCGAACTCCATCCCCCTAGTCACCGCCCACCGCTGGCACGTCTCCCACGCCTCCTGAAGTTGGTGGCAGTTGTCCGCTTCGTTACGGCTGAACGCCATCAGGTTTGTGTCGTCTGCAAATCCTACGACTAGGAGGTTAGGGCTCCGTGCGAGTGCCTGGTATAACGACGCGATGTAGAGAAGAAACAGGATCGGTGAGAGGGGCGAGCCCTGAGGGACTCCGGCCCGGAGGTCGATCGGCGCTGACGTTTCTCCGTCAAAGTGTAGTTGGACTGTCCTGTCCGTCAGGTAGCTCCGGACCCACGATGCGACCCAGCGCGGGTAGCCGAGGCCGCGGAGCGTATCCACCATTCTGGTGTGGTTGACCGTGTCGAACGCGCCCTTGATGTCTAGCTGGAGTAGCGAAGCGACTCCTCCTTCCCGCCACGCGGTTCGTACGGCGTCTGTGACAAATCGTATCGCTACCTCCGTTGATCGTCCGGGGCGGTTGCCCATCTGTCCGTCCGGCAAGAGCCCGTTCTCTTCCGCAGCTCGCGCCACGCGGCGTCCCATCAGTGCCTCGATGACCTTCCCGATCGTGCTGAGGAGTGCGATCGGGCGGTATCCGCCTGCCGTCTGGTACTGGTCGGTCGTCTTTCCGGGTTTGCGGAGTACTACTACCCCCGCTTTGCGGAACCGTCGAGGGAAGTAGGCGAGCGCGAAACTCGCGTCGGCGAGCCGTGCGATCGCCTCTGCTACCGGTTCACCGCAGGCTTTGAGGTATCCGACTGGGAGGTTGTCATCTGTTCCAGGCGCTCTCCACGCGCCCGTGTCCCGTAGTATCTCCGCGACGTCTTCAGCGCTCGCTGTCCTTTCGATCCGTACGGACTCGCTATAGGGAGCGTCCTCTGCAATATCCGACAGGTCCGCGCCCCGGTTAGGGAAGAATCTCTCGGCTAAGACCCGGGTCTTCTCCGCATGTGTTGTCGCCGGGTGGGCCTCGGGTGCGTCTCTCCGAAGTGGCGGAATCGTCGATGCTTCTGGTGTGACGTGGCTCCTCAGCCGCGCCCATCTCTCAAGTCTCCAAATCGCTGAGTTGTCGGAAGAGGCCTCGGCAACTAGGCGTCGCCAGTATTTCGCTTGCGCCTGCTTGATCACCCTCCTCTGTCGGCAGCATGCCCCTTGGAGGTTTTCCCACGTGTATCTGGACGGTGTCGTGCGATACCGTCGTCTCGCCGCCTTGGCTTCCGTTACGGTTACTTCGACCGCTTCGCTCCACCATCCTGCCCTGCGTCCCGTACCCGTCTTCTTTCTCGGTGCCGCGAGTTCCGCGATCCTCGTGAGCTGTTCTACCAGTGAGTCCGCCGCGGCGTCGATCTGCTCCTCCGTATGGATGTCCAGGGGAAGTCGCACGTTTACGGCCTCCGCCCTAACAAGTCCCTTGTCGAGCTTCTTCCAGTTCCATCCTTTGGCCTTGCCACGGCTTGGGCGCGGCCCGTCGTCGTAGTACTTGACAAGCTGTGCGTGATGATCGGATCCCGCATAACCCAGATCCCCTAGAAATTCCACGCGAGTCCCTTCTGTTGCCCACGCCAGGTCTATTGTCGAGTCGCGGTCACCTCTCTTCGTTCGAGTTGGTTCTCCCCACGGTGTAGCGAGGTAGAGTCTCCATTGTTCGGCCAACAGTAAGAGGTCCCCCACCCCTCTGGACTCCCTACCCTCCTTGTCCCAGAAGGGGTGATGAAGGTTGAAGTCCCCGACAAGGATGTTCCGACCTTGCGGCTCTATTGCTCTCAGCTGGTGGATCGGGCTGGCCCACTGTTGGTTCGTCCGGATCGGTGAGTATATTGACCAGACCGTTACCGCCGTGTCCCCTCGTCCGAATGTGACGCTACACCAGTCCTGTCCCGTCCGCTGTTCCCACGCCGTTACCGCATGACGCTTGTGCACATATAGCGCCGCTCTCCCACTTCCGTACACTCTGTGGTATCGACCCCCGCTCGGGCAGTATGTCGTCCGGAGCTGCGGATTGATCCACGGCTCCTGTATCGCGATAACGTCGTGCTCTTCCCTATCTTCGAGCGCCACCGCCGTCGGCGCCTTACTTCCTGCCGTATTCCAGTAGACGATACTTAGTATCATTACTGGGTACTAGCCGGCTGCTGCGTCTGGGCCGCTCCGCTGCCTTGCCGCTGTAGAAGCTGCGAGATGGGCGTGACTCCGGGGGCTGGCTGCATCGGGAGTTGATCCGCCCGCGGTCTACCCCTCGTACGAGGGGGCGGCGGCGGCGTTCCCGGTGCCCGCCTCTTGCGCTGCCGTGGTACCTGCCAGCCTCCTTCCTCGCTCGGCGTGGTCTCGTCGCCGTAACTGCTCGCTGTGCCAGACGACGGGACTGTCGACCCGCTTCCAGTCACCGCGAACTGCCTCGGCCGGTGCTGGTACGACTCCTCGATCTTCGTACGGTACGCCTTCGCCATTGGGCAACTTCGTTCCCACGACCCGTGCCTACCTCCGCAGTTGACGCACTGCTTCCTTCCGTTGGGCCCCTTCTGGGGGCAGCTCGCCTCGCCGTCCCGATGCGCCGCTCCAGCACAGCAGCCGCAACGCGCCTGTTTCGAACAGTACCGCGCAATGTGGCCAAGGCCGTAGCACTTGTAGCACTGGCGGAACTGTAGTTCCGTCGCGTACGGCTCGCAGTAGAAGATCTGGGCCTCCCAGATCAGTCCCTCGTCACAGAGGACCTTGGCTGCTTCCACATCATTCAGGTGTACAACCAACGATGCACGAGGGTTGCCCGTGTTCTTGCGGAACATCGGTTTAGCCCTCGTGATCGCTTTGCCATTCTTATCCTGCAGCTCCTGGAGGAGGTTCTGGGCTGCTTTTAGCGGTCCCGTCGGCACTCCCTTCACGAGCACAGCGTACTCGCGCCGGGTTACCTGGGCTGCCGGTCCAAACGCGTCCTGCACCCATTGTCCCTTCGTGTGTTTGTCTGCCGCGTCGCGGAAGGTAACGACCATATCGCCGCTCGGCATCCTCCGCGCGGCAACTGCCGCGTCGCTCCCGATCGCCTTATTGATCGCTTCGAGTGTATCCTTTGCTGCCCGGTTGCGAATATCGGGCGTAGCGTCCTTCGCTCGGACAATCACTTCCCTCGCGTTTCTAGCCGGGACAACTAACCGCGGCTCCCATGCCGGGACGCCGGCACCGGTACCCGCGCTCGCCGCCTGGGCCCATGTCTGTCGGGGGGCGTTTACCACTGTAGGTACGCCGCCTAGCTCTGCGATCGTCTCCTTGACCGTCCTCTTGATCATCTCGTCTGTCTCACTCGGTGTAAGAACGCCCCCTGGGCATCTCTCGGCCTGTTTTTCGTTTGCATCGCGCGTGGCCATCTGCCTCGCCTCGTCGAGCATCTCCCCTATCACGCCCTTCGCCGCCTCCGCTACCTCCTCCTCCTTGCCTGGGATCACCAAGCCTGCGATTGTCTTCATCAGCTTATCGATAGCATCCGTCCACTGCCTCCCGTCCTCGCTGCGCGCCTGCGTCACGTCCGCTGGGGGTGGTCCGTGCGCGCTCCTGCCGGCTTGCGGGTGGTGGCGGCTCTGAGCGATGCCACGCGTTCCCGCGTCGACGACCATCGGATCCGCCATTGTGTACTGCGTCGTCGTTGCGCGATCGATGCAGGTACGTGGCGTAGGGTAAACGGCGTCGCCGGATTCAATTCCGGCGTCAAATTTGGATTATCTCGCGATTTCGATTGGCAATGTCCGAAACAGCAAAAGTCGGTCCGTTTAGCCCTTTATATAAGATATCACTACAAGAAGCTAAGGTATACCGCTAATATATCGTGGACAACCTATACAAAGGCTTCATCGAGAGTAGTAGCGCCCCGTAAGTAGTACCGGTACTCTTCGTACCTAAGATAGAAGGACGGGGTATAAGGTTCTACGTAGATTACGTAAATTAAACGCTATGATAAGAAAGGATAGGTATCCCTTACCACTTATCGACGAAATAATGTC